>QZGG01000801.1:0-99437 GCA_006409495.1 Sedum album | reverse complement strand
GCCTCATACATCTCAGCCATCTTTTCATCCAACTTTTCATCCATTCTTCAAAACAAATTCGGTGATGCCCTGAACTTGGAATTGAAGATTTCTTATATATCTCTTGAATCGCGGGATATTTCAACAGTGTTTGTGAACATGTTCTCTCCGCCATGACTTTGAGTGCAGGATTGTACTCTGATACAAATTAGTTTGTATTCCAAATCTCAGTTCAAATAAAATCAAGAGAAGATAGGAAATTGAATAATATATATATAGATCTTAGAAATGATTTACATAACTGAACTCCAATTTTTTAGAAAAACAGAAATAATTACAATCTGAAAAATGACGAATCATCTACCTATCTGCCTCCCTCCACTTATCTTCCCTGACAGATTTCAAACAAATTCGCACCTGAACATCACATTATGTCTGCCGTCTCCGGCACGTGGCTTATTAGTCACGTTACTTTAAATTAATTTCCTCTAACACGTGTGGAAAGCAAACTAATAGACAAGATAACGAACGACAAGAAAGGACACGTGTCATATCACAAAAAAATCGGATTGAGAGAATTTCGATCCGATTATTGGGTTCGGTTTTGTTGATATTTGCAGTTGTGAGGATGATGCTAGTTGGGGTTATATAGTGGGCCTGGGGTCCGATTGAGAGAACTATTGTTCCTTCTGGAGGGGCTGCTGCGCCTGTGCATGATCTTAATGTTCCTTATGAGGGGATTGAGGAGTATGAGACTACCACTGCTGGCCTGGTATGCTCTTTCCCCTGTAAGTCTTTTGGGTGAAGTTTGTTTAACGGTAAACTATTGGTGTCTGTTACGTGACCTTTTTTTGGCAACCTTAATTCTTCATTTAATGCCTGTATTGACGTGTGAATGTGGCCCAAAGGCCTTTCTCTTGATGTTAATTTGGTTAGTTTTGTTCACTGCATATGATTCAAAAGAACTCTGTCTTTGTTTTATGCTTATATAATATATGAAGTTTTATGTAGCTTATGAGGAAGCCAGGGAAGAAGCAGATAGGCGAATTCTCTAATCACCTGCATATACACAGATGTGCTATTCTTACAGATACACCCTCTCTAGCATACACATTTGTAGGAAGGTACGAAGATTTTAACCCAAAATTATCCAAATGGTGGATATATCCCTCAACAAGATGGTGCCGGCGACTCTGAGGATATTCCAGAAACAATGAGTCATGTACGTTTTCTATACTACTCCCTCCGTCCCATTTTGAGTGTCCCATTTGAGAACTTTCACGGTTTTTAAGAAAATTGAAAATGTGAGATAAAAAGTAAGAAAGAGAATGAGTGGGATAAAAAGTATGAAAGAGAGTGTAAATGTAAAGGTAAAAAAGTTTCTATTTTAAGAAATGAGAAGATCATTTTGGGACATCAAAAAAGGAAATGAGACACTCATAATGAGACAGAGGGAGTATATAAAATTGGTCGAACTTGACTATTCAACCCCTATGCTGATTGGGTTTTCTTGAATGCAACTATTTCTTAACCAGTTTTCGCGTGTCTGGAAACCAATTAAGTTTCTGATCTACTGTTCGACTTTGCATAAACATCAGTTTGTTTACATCTCATGTTGACATAGCTATTTCTGTGAATATTTATCTCTGCTTTTCTTTTTTGTTTATTTTTTTCTCAATTTCTGAATTGAAAGCCAATGTTTGGCTGTGGTTTGGGATGGACATTGAATGCCTGTTTTACTTTTATTTATTGTGGTACGTGTGAGCAACTCATATTTGACTATGCTAGTATTGTCATCACTTATTAGTAGTTATTTTTAGGGACAATTGTAGAAAACCAAAACTCTATTATAATTGTTCCGTTTATTATAGAACCACCATTGTCGTAACTCCATTAAAAATTGCAAACCACGTGCCATACGACGCGTGGATAAATAACTTAATACTGACAATTATATGAAACCACTATTATAATATCTAGCTTTGCAAAAAACCACCATTTTAACAATTAATAACAAAATGACTACATTGTAATACTTTTGTTATCAAAAAATCATCATCTGAATATATAAGTAACAACAGAGAATGTTGTCTAGGCTGCGATTGTGGCTATGTTTGAAGAGAATTGCAAAATGCCTATTACTAAAAAAATTAAGGTTCACTAATATATTATCCACACTAGACATGAAACCTGACAAAAGTATATTTACGGTTACGAATGTGCATGGTTGAATTTTGTATCTTTAGCATAACTTTGAACCTTAAAGAAACCAATGCAGTACAACAATTAGATTTGAAAAGCAGCGGTATAATAAATTATAGTTCATAAGGATAAGATGAGGTAAAACTCACTTGATTTTGAATTGGGTATCCGATAGCCATTACGCAATGATAATAAGCTCTCGAACATAAATTTTATTTTTAGCATTATTTGTTCATTGACATCCATCTAGATTAAATTGAAGAATACTGTAGCTAGTAGACATTTATCAAAGATTTGTTATTATTGGAGCCTCTGATCTAGCACGAATAGGGCATCTGATAGTCATTTCACGATTAGTTATTATAATGAGGCTTTTTGCAAAATTGAGATTATATTGGTGGTTTTTTTTGAAAAATTGAGATTATATTGGTGGTTTTTTTGAAAAATTCAGATTATATTGGTGGTTTTATGCAATTAACTTAATTAATAATATGATGTTTAATAACCACACGAACACGCTTTTGAAGGTACTTCTGACGGAACGTTGACATTAGTGGTTTTTGATAACAACTATTATAATTGATGCATTTCGTAATTAATTGTTACAATGGTGGTTTTCTGCAAAAGAGTGCATTATAATATTGATTTTCTGCAATTGACCCTATTTTTGATCCTCAAGTTGGTATAACTAGTTTGTTAAGAATACAAATCACCTCTATAGTTTGACTTCAGTTTTCACAGTGGATGAGTGCTTTGTCACAAAACTACTTGTTTACAGCTTACCTCAACTTGATAATGATGCACTTTCTACACCCACTGTAAGTCTCTTGGATGAAAAGTAGATTTCTTACCTGATTGCTCTTTCTGCATTTGTTTTTCTTTCTAGAATGTTGTTCTCAAATATTTATTGTTGTCTCAATGTCTATAAAACTCGTAACAATAGGTTTTAGGGATAATTGCAGTAAACCATCATTATAATATGGTGTTTTGCAGTAAACCACCATTATAAAAACTTTTTTCGAAACGAGTATATTATAACATCGCCGTTAACAGAAAACCACCAATTTAACTGTTCTGTTAAAACTTCCGTTAAGTGCGTGTACACGTGGGAATAAAATATTATTTTATATTAAAATAATTACCGAAAACCACTATTATAATCTCATTTTACGAAAAACCACCATTTTAATAACTTATTATCAGAATACTGCCACTTGCACTATTCATGCTAGATCAGAGGCTCATATGATTATTTTACTCGTTGATAAGTATCTACTAGCTACATAGTGCTTCAAGTTAATCTCGATGGAAGTCAATGAAGAAAATAATGTAAGAAATACAAAAAGAAACTCTTGTTTGAGAGTTTATTATCAATGTTTAATGATTATCGACTACACGGTTCAATTCTTTTAAACTCGATGGAAGTTAAATATAAATAACTTTCTCATTGTATCCTACGAAATATGATTTATTATATCACTACTTTTAAACTCTAATTGTTTTTCTATATTGATCTTAAAGATCGACTCGGAGCTAAAATATAACAGCTTCTCACCACACCCGCAACTGCAAATATGCTTCCATTAGGTTTCGTGTCTAGTCTGGATTAATAAATGAATAAACGTGTGTACTACTTTACCTAATCAAACAGATAGCCACAATCAATTTGTGATATATTATTTGTTAAATTGGGTAGTTTTTTGAAAAACAAAGACCCATTAATGGTGTTATCTGCAAAACAAGTGATTATAATGGTGGTTTTTTGAAATTGTCTGAATTAAGTCTATATACCCACGCGTCGTATGGCGCGTGTTTTACAATTTCTAACGGAAAGTTAAATTGGTGGTTTTCTGTTAACGGCGATGTTATAATATACTCGTTTCGAAAAAAGTTTTTATAATGGTAGTTTACTGCAAAACACCATATTATAATGGTGGTTTACTGCAATTAACCGTAGGTTTTATGATACAGGTTAGTTGCACAAAGAGAAGGTGGAAGTGTACACTAAAGTGTGGCATGTACTTACCTCATATTAACTATATTGCCGAACCAATTATACATTTATTTACATACATACATTATAGTTGCTTCTCAAGTGGCTGGACAGGAAAACACTGCTAGTAACTTCCACTTCATTGTAAAGTTGGGTTTGCTGATATTATTAATTAGCTTGCAGGATCCTTCCATGACTTTCTTCCTCCACAACTACAGATAGATGATGCAAGTGATGAAAATATATAATTTGGTATAATAAAAACTGCTTTAAAGACAAAGATTGTACCTTCATGGACATACGAGGATGCGTGATAGTTTGATGCGGAATTTGTAACATGGGATTTGTTTGTTGACGGCGTTGAAATAGTAGAAGACAATGCCGAGGATGAATTCCTTGTCGCAGCCTGGATGGCACTAGTTGATGGTGGAGCTGATGCAGTTTTTGAAAATGTACTGGTTGTGCTTATTGGAGCTGCAGTGGCAGTCGTGGTTGCGGAAGCCATTGACGTATTTTTCGATGGAGTAGCTTCTTCTGTCTTAAGCAGTGAGGATACAGCTTCCCTTACCTTTTCAACAACACCCTTTCCATCAGATCCCTTTGGGCTTATAGCTTCAGTAATTGCCTTAGAAAGAGCCTTCTCGTCATCTCCTGGCTCGAACTTTTGAAATAGGTATTCTTTTACTGATACGCCTTTATCATATGTTTGATGATTGTCAGTTACTCCTTGTTGTTCACTTGGGGTTGAAACTGTTAGGCTTTGGAACTTTGCAGCTATGTTATGTGTTTTTTCTGATAGAGTTGCGTAAGCGGGTGCCAGCTTTTCTGTCACAGTCTCATATGCTGGTGCGAGCTTTGCTGTTACACTCTCAGTTAGTGTCTTGGTTGGACTAGCAGCTTCCACTTTGTTATGTTTTGGTGAATTAGGAGGATTGTGTTTTTCTTGACTGCTAGTTTCTCCGCTGGCATTGTCAGGTATAGCATGTTTTTCTGGAGACACAGGAACTTCTCTTGGATGCTGTCTTGCGGTTTCCTTAAGAACTTCTGGTGCCATCTCTGATTCATACACTGCAAAATTACAAGAAGCGAAATTTAGACAGATTTTTAGTTTCGCTGCAAAATGTACTCCATTGGAATTAATCATTACTCGGGGCTCCGAGGTATTCAGGATCACCATCAGGCCCGTCATCATCATCTTCGTCTTCCAAGCTGACTCCCCATGATGGGGTAGAGTTACCATCCTGGCTTTGTTTCTTTTTCCGAAGATTCTGTCTCCATCTTATTGCCCTTTCTTTAACTTTTGCTAAAACTGATTTCTTGTGCAGATGAGTGTGATCTTCCTCCAAGTCATGTTCTCTTCCAAAGGCAGGAGATGCCGGTGAGTAGCTTCCTGACCACCTTGTCGCGTCACCTGCACATTACTCATATTCAAACTGAGCACAAAAATGGTAAACAACATAAACACTAACTGAAACCATACTGTGGAGTAGTTGCTCAATCGTAGGTGAGGATGGTGTTTTCGGGGTCTGGCTACTATTACGCCGCGGACCATTCGATGGAGATGCTGTTTGATTCGTGTTCCTGACTACATTATGTTTCGACATATTGCAGACTCTTACATACACTAGACGATGAACAACCTACAGTGGGAATGCTACGCAAAGCAATAGATTGCTAGATATTTGTATGACCATAGATTCCTGAAAATAGAAGTTAACTCGGTTGGCTAAGCGACAATTGCTCCTCTACACTAGCCTTATGCAATGGAGCAGATCCTGAAAATAAGAGGTCATAAATCTTTTCAAGTTTAAGGTACTCTCAAATTATTACTAACGCACCGAGATTTAAGCTTGTTGCACAAATCATTCCTAGGAGAATCTGCTTGTGATATAGTTTGTTAATTTATTACATCATTGAAGAAAATCAAGTGCAACATGTATGCAGCAAAATAGAACACAAGTGAATATTAATTTCTGACTTCTCCCATCAGGGATTAATGTTGATGTGGGGTTATATGTTTTTCTTAGTTTAGACATTGTCCAAACATCACAAACTTTTTGTTATAAACATCGTGTAAAGAGGATGTGAATTTATTTAACAACTAAAGAATGAACAAAAATTACAAAGGAAATTTAATAGTGACATCAAACAAGATTTGTTGAAGTTTACTTGACAATTTAAATTTTTTTGTTGTTGTGAAAGGCGATTATATTCACAAAAGGTAAAATGCTACAACGCTACAGCAGTAAAGGCACAGCCTCGCCGACACCACATGCCCAAACAGCAAACAGACCTAGCATGCTAAAGCCAAACAACTATCAATAGGCACAACTAGGGGTGAGCAAATGATAAATTATTGTTTTACCGCTTTCCGTTTACCGTTTTACCGAATCCATAGTTCTCATTTCGTTTACCGTTACCGATTTACTGGTTTACCGAACCCAAAATTCTCATTCCGTTACTAATTTACAAAATTTTGATAAAACGGTAAATTAGTAAACTTTCAAAAATTACTTTTTTATTGAAAATTTACCGAAATATATATGTATATTTAAAATTATTTTAGATTATTAAATACTTTCTTATTTTTAATATATATTTGAATAAATATAATATATATTTTGGAACTACGGTAAAACGGTAAATTACCGAAATGAAAAATCTCTTCCATTTACCGAACTTTTTTTTACCGATTTAACATCGGTAAATTTACCGTTTTACTATTTTCCCAAATTTTCAAAAAAACGATAAATTATTTTGGTAAACAAAACCTACTATATAAACACAATGTCATTACTAAAGATTGTTTTCTGTGCAGTATTTCCTCCATTTATTTCTTGTCCTCAGAGTGTAAGCTTTTAGATGCCACAATCCGCAGATGTCTTTAACTGTTTGATCTTCTTCCATAGAGCAGTTCCTATGAACTTTGTCATTTCTATTTTTCCAAGCATAGAATATAGCAGCAGTAATGGCAAATAAAGGAGTTTCTTTTTCTTGAATAGACGTCCATTGTTTAGTGTGACTCCATTGTATAAGACCTCCCAAGATTTCAAAATAGTCAAATTATCAAATCTACAAATAATTTTCTTCAGCACTTGCATTTCGTCGCAATCCCGAAACAAATGTTCTCACTTTCATCCACCAAGCCACAACAGTAGCATCTTCTAAAGGCGACAGATTGTTCCAGGCCATTTGAGCCAGCTTGAATTCCCTTTAAATTGTTAGGAGTAGGTAATCTATTGTTAAGAGCCAGCCAAGCACAAAACATAACTTTTGGAGGCGACAGATTGTTCCAGACCATTCGAGCCAAAGCTTTTCTGTCCAAGCTTCCACAGAGCATGTAGTACGAGGCTTTAACTTTGAATTCATCGTTCCCACTTTCCACGCAACCCTCCCATCATCCAAACCGTTCACACACTTCATAGCTTCATGCCTCATTTTTAACCGTTTCATTAGGCTCCAAGGATGGTGAACCCTAACCTGCAGGTTCCAAACTGAAGAGCTTCTAAAATAGCATTCGTTTACCCATTTGACCCGAAGGCAAAAATTTGTCCCAGACTTGGGACAGAATTGAAGCTTTATTAAAAAGGCCATGATCTTTGCATCCTAGACCACCCACTTCTTTATCATAGCAGGCAACTTTCCAAGCAACTATATTTTGCTTATCAAAAGTTTTTCTAGTCCAAAGAAAATTTCTACATATTGCGTTAATTCCTTGATCACAGCCTTTGGAAAAATGAAAATGAGAATCCAGTACGAGCATATGTAGCTCGGGACATGTTTGATCAACACCTTCCTCCTGGCTTAAGATAAAAATCTAAATGTCCATGATTTAATTTTTTCTGTCATCTTCTCTATAAGCTTAGAGTATGAGCTTTTGTTTGATGATTTCCCATCTAAAAGGACTCCCGGATATCTTAAGGGTAGAGGGGCAGCTTTTAAACCCGTGGTGAAAATAATTCGATCAATCATGGAGTTCTGAGTTCCTGCAAAATATAGCGCAGACTTAGTCGTATTCATCTCCAAATCTGACCATGATCTGAACTCCTCTAAAACTCGAGTAACTGCCATGACAAAATTGATATTTCCTTTGTTAAGGATTAGCACATCATCTACAAAAATAAGAAGAGTCAAAACTAACCTCTTGCATTTCAGATGGAAAAGAAAATCCTTACTCAAACCCATCTTGGACAGATTTTTAGATAGCATCTCCATAACAAGGGTGAAGACGAGAGGATATATTGGATCACCCTGTCGCAGACCTCGGGAACTTCCAAAATAATCCACTAATTCACTGTTAATGAGCACAGAGAACTTTGCTGATGTAATGCAAGCCATGATCCACTTGGAGAAGACGATTGGAAAACCAAAAAGATTCAAAATTCTCTCAATAAAAGTTCGACTCACCAACATGTAGGTTAAGCTTTTTCCTCTCTCTAGGATTCTTCTCCTATGAGAGTTTTTCCTGACTTTGTTCACTGAAAAAGTTTGTGGGGATCGTTGTGGAAAGCTTTGCTGTGGACAACAGTTTAGAACGGGTGGAGTGTTATTGAGAGTTCGTGTTATGGAAGAAATATGGAGATCTGAAGGGAGCATAGAAAGAAGTGTGGAAGTGCTTACGGAGAGATTTCAAGGAAAAGTGTGTGTTACGGTGAATGAGGCAGTTTGGGCTAGAGCGGTGGTTCTGAGACCACTTACACCAAGAAGCTTCACGGCGCAGACTTCTAAAACGGTGATGACAAGAGCTTGGGGGATGCCAACTGGAACAGAGTTTTCAGAGATTGATGAAGGGTGCTTTCTAGTGAAGTTCGACTGTCGCCAAAAGATGGAAAGGGTGTTAGAAGATGGTCCATGGAGCTTTCTGAGGATGGTTGTCCTGTCGAAGCGTTGGGAGGAAGGCTGCGCTGGGAATGAGGTAAATAACAAGATAAGACTCTGTTTGCAGGTTCATCAGTTGCCTTTGGAGCTCATGACGGAAGAACTGGCGATGGGATTTGCGGAGGTGGCGGGGAGAGTGTGTAGGGTGATGAACCAAGGGACGGAGATTATCAAGCGGCGCTTCGTGAGGTTTAAGGTTGAGGTTGAGGTTGATGAACCTCTGTGTTCCGAAGTGTTTCTGCATGATCGGAAGGGGAATAGGAGATGGGTAATGTTCAAATATGAACGGCTGCCGGAGGTGTGTTACAAGTGTGGCAGGCTCACTCATGAGATGAACCAATGCCGAACGGCTATAGCCACCGGGGAGTATGGGGTTTGGCTGCGTGCATAGTCAACGGTTATGGCGGCCCCAGGACTGGTAGAACAAGACAAAAATGAAGACGAAAGGCGCAGAGGAATAACAGAGGGAGGGGAGCCATGTGACAGCTCATCAATTGAGGCTGCCAGCGGGCCGACAAACCAGTTGGCGTGTAGCAACAGAGGGACTGAGGGCAACAGTAACGAGCCGCATGTATCAGAGGAGATATGTCGAGCGGATAAAGGGAAAAAGGCTGTTGGCTGTGAGGTAGAGGAGAGAGGTGAGGACCCTGTACGGATGGATGAGGCTGTAGATAACATGCTGATGGGGAAGGAAGTAGTCATGGGCTCAATGTTTGTTGGGCCTACTACTAGACAAGGCAAGGGAAGTGGGCTGGTGAAGTTCAAACCCCTTGTAAGCAACGAGAAACCTGATAGGCGTATTGGAGTGAAGTACAAACCACTGAAGGCATCGTCATCGGACAAAGTTGCCAAAAAACTGAGGAAAGGCCGGGGGTCGGGGGTAGAGGGGTTGGTTGAGGGGATTGGGTACAACATTGCATGCGAGGATGAACAAACGCTTCGTGAATTATTATCGGCGGAGATCGCGAGTCGATCTCGTCGGAAGCCATAAGGATGATATGTTGGAACTGCAGAGGGCTGGGAGGGCCGTCTGCAGTTCGTGAAGTGAAGGATCTTGTTAGATCCTTCCGCCCGAAGGTCCTGGCGTTGATTGAAACGAAGGTGTGTGTGAAGAAATGGAGCGTGTTGAGAGTCAAACTAGGGTATCTTAATTGCTTTGCAGTAGATCGTGTCGGCTTATCAGGAGGTCTAGCGGTGTTGTGGCATGAGGATGTGGAAGTCCAGATTCGGAGTTTCTCGAGATGGCATATTGATATGATGATTAAAGGGGAGCAAATCTTCCGGGCATCGGTCTTCTATGGTCATCCGGTTGGCCACAAACGGAAAGGGAGTTGGGAGCTATTGAGGCTTTTGAAAGGAGCCCTGATGAGGCGTGGACTATTATGGGTGATTTCAATGAGACTTTGTTTGGGGATGAATCATGGGGAGGCAGACCTAGAGATAGAGGAAGAATGAGGGATTTCAGAGAAGCGGTTCAGGAGTGTGGCTTGTTGGATATGGGTTTCAGGGGTGTTCCGTTTACCTTTTCTAATAGGCGCAAGGATTGTTTGGAAGTGCGTGTTAGGCTTGACCGGGTTTTGGCCACTCGGGCTTGGAAGCAAATGTTTCCTAATCTTGTGGTTAAACATGGTCCCGCTTATAGATCAGATCACTACCCCTTGATGATTGGGTTGAATGGAGAAGGAGTGGGGGTCTTGAAAAAACAGTTTAGATTCGAGGCGATGTGGTGTTCTCACCCGAGATTCGCTGAGGTGGTAGAGGGAATATGGAGGGGGGCCGAAGCATCAACTAGGTCTCTCCCGGACGTTTTAAAAGGATGTGCGCAAGGGTTCAAGACATGAAATAAGACAGACTTCGGACATGTTCAGGGGAAGATTAAGGAGATCAGAGGTCAGCTTGATAAAATTAGGACAATGGCTCGTACATCTGTGATATGTAATCAGGAGCAACATCTTATAAGGGAGTTGGACGAGTGGTTATGGCGCGAGGAGGTTATGTGGTGCCAGAGGTCGCGGGTTCAATGGCTCCGGGAGGGTGATCGAAACTCAGCATTCTTTCATGCTAACGTCGAGAAGGAAGAAGACAAATACTATCGCAAGACTTCTTGATAACAATGGGGTTAGTCAGGGCACTAGAGAAGGGTTAAAGCATGTGGCTGAGCAGTACTTTAACCTCATGTTTACGTCGCAGATTGATGGTGGGAATATTGATTGGCATGCGGCTTTGGATGGGGTGGAGTGTAGGGTTTCTGATGAGATGAATTCAGCGTTAACTGCCCCGGTGCTAGAGGAGGAGGTCAAGCTAGCGGTGTTCCAGATGCATCCGACTAAGGCGCCGGGCTTAGATGGGTTCCCAGCTTTGTTTTTTCAGAGGTACTGGCGCTTAGTTGGCCATCGGGTGTGTGAGCTTGTATCAAGTGTCATTGATGGGGAGGGGGATATCGGGACTCTTAACGTAACAAAAATAGTGTTAATTCCGAAGAAGGCAGAGGCGGTAGAGATGCAGCATTTCCGACCGATTAGCTTATGCAATGTGCTGATGCGGGTCGTGTCCAAGGTGATTGTGAACAGATTGAAGGGTATCATTCCACAAATTATTTCGGAGGCGCAGAGTGCTTTTATACCGGGGCGGCTTATATCAGACAACATTCTTATTGCCCATGAGTTATCCCATTACATCTAGTCCCGCAAAGGGAATGGAGAGGCATTCATCTCGGTAAAACTGGATATGTGCAAAGCCTACGACAAAATGGAGTGGATTTTTCTGGAAAAGATGATGCTAAAGCTGGGTTTCGTGACGTAAGGGTGCTCAATGAAGTTTTCCTTATCAAGCAGGCGTGGAGAATGTTATCCTGCCCTAATTTGTTAATGAGCAGAGTGTTAAAAGGAAAATATTTCCCTAACTGTGGAATTCTTGAGGCAGGAGGAGGAGCTCGGCCGTCGCATGCATGGCGTGGAATTTTCAAGGTTAAGCATTGGCTTGTTGATGGGCTAAGGAACTGGAATGGAGAAGGCGCCCCGGTGTGGGGGATGGAGGAGTCAGGCACTTTTTCTGTCAGGGGGACATATAAGTATATTATGCAACGCCACAGTCAAGGGGAACAATCAGATGGGAGTCGGATGCAGAGTTTCTGGAAGAAGGTGTGGAGAGCAAAGGCCCCCAACAGAGTGAAGCTGGTGGTGTGGAGGTTATACTTGAACGCTCTCCCGGATGCGATGAATTTGCGAAGGCGTGGATGTGATGTTAACACAAGCTGTAGGTTTTGTGGGTTTCAAGAGGAGAGCGCGTTGCACGCTATTCGGGACTGCTGGAGAGCTATTGTGTTCTGGCAAAGGGTAACCGGTGGTGGAATTCGGGGGTCGGATGGCGGGCAGAGTGCGGCTGATTGGTTGTTTAGGTGTGCGACATCTTGCAGTGTGGCGGAGTTTAGGAATGTTATGATCGGAGTCTGGGTGATTTGGAATGGAAGGAATGCGTTTGTTCATGAGCAGAAAGAGTGGTCGATTAACGAAATGGTTATGAAGGTGAAGTCGACTGTTTATCAGGCTGATAAGTATACGGGGAGGGAGTTGGTATTAAAAGCTCCAGATGCTATATTCGTGCCAAGGGATATGGAAAAGTCTTGTGTTTTCTGTGACGCATCATGGAGGCCGCCAGGGTCCGACGCTGGGTTGGCAGCTGTTTGGGTTTGTGATGGATTCATCCAAGCTGTTAATTTCAAGTGGGTGGAGAAGATCCGGGGGGGAAGGGATTCCGAAGGCGAGGCTGTTGGTAGAGTGCAGTTGTACGCTACTTTAAGTCCTTTACATTGCTTATATTCTAACATATTTTGGTATAAGATTGCGCTTTTGGTGTAGTTTTGTATCTCAGGTCTAAAAGATGAGTTAGAACAAAAAACGCAACAAGAAGGCTGATTTCCAGAACAAAAGACAACAACTTGACAACAAGGACAGAAGACCACTAGCGCGCGAGCACTATGGCGCGCGAGTGTGGGTCGCGCAGAAGACAGCAAAACGGTGACGTCAGCAGAAAGCGAGATATTCGGACGATGACGTCATCACGCGCTAGAATATTTCTAAGTTCAGTTTTTGGAGATTTAATATTTCCTAAGCTGATTTTTAGAGATATAGATGATTTCCTACAGATATCCTTGCCTAAATATTCGTGGAAACCCTAGGAGGCAAGGCTATAAATACAAAGCTTCATGGAGATCACAAGATACAGCAGCAGCAGCAGAGCCAGACGGCTCAGAGCAGAATTCCGACGCGCGCAAGCTGTCACGCGAGCCTGACGACGCACCATACAGATTTGTCTTGTTATTTTAGTTGTTATTTAATTATTCTTGAGATGTATTCATCAGCATATGAGTAGCTAAACTCACTGAACTCGGTTTGGATTTTGATCTATGAATAATATGTTTTGAGGTCTTGTTCTTAATTTGCATGATTAAGTTTAGTATTATTATTCCGAACTCAATTGCATGATAATTAGGTTAGACAATTAAGCGAAGCCTTGCACCGCAGACTTAGTTGTAGAATCTATTATCTATAGTTAAACTATCAGAAGTACGTGACTGTGAATGATAGGAGTAACACTAGAATAGGCAGTAGCTACCTTGACCGGATTCGTTATTGACTAGACTAGATTGAGTAATAATATCATACAGACTTTGACCGGAATGTATGTGTAGGTTATTAAGCTGTGACAGGACCTTAATCTACGTGGACAATTATATCATGTACCATTAGTGACCGAGGATAAACATAGAATTCATAGTGAAGAATCTGAACCGAGCTCATCTCTTGCATAGTTATTTGCATCTTTTATACCTACTTCTGTGTGTGCGCCAGTTGTACTTGCGCAGCAGTTTTTTTTTTTTTAATTGTTTCACGCACAACCCCAATTCTTTAGTTTGTAGTTGAAAAGAGACTTCCACCGTTCCCTGTGGATTCGACCCCAGCTTGCCAATACTATACTAGTAAGGAGAGTCGGGACAAATTTGCAGCACTCAACGACGTGCTCGTCAAATTTTGGCGCCGTTGCCGGGGAGCGGCTAGAGAAGTTTTCTTTTCCTTTTTTTTTTTTGTTATTTACTTTTCGTTTTCTTAAACAAAAACAAAAAAAGTAGTTACGTTTAATTTAGCTGTTGTTTTTGTTTTGCATGGAAGATTTTGGTGAAACAGTGTAATCGGCAGAAGAAGAGAAACTCCAGACGCGCCAGTGCGCAACGCCGAAAACATCTTTTGCTCGCCTACACCCAGCTGAACTCGAGCAATCAGAAGAGAAGTACGCAGAGATTTAGAGTTCAGAATGGACGTTGAATTACCCAGAAACGACAACCAGCTGAAATAATGGATGGACGGCCACCACCTGTCGCGCGCGCCTGCTCAACCTGTGGCGCGCCGCACCATTAAGGAGATGTCTGCTCCTCAAGCTGTTAACCAACCATGGTGCATCGTGCTGCCTCCAGATGGACACTTTGAGCTGCGGACTCAGCTTGTACACTACATACCAAAATTCCATGGTATGGCGAGTGAGAACCCAGTCAAACACGTCAGAGAGTTCGCGGCCATCTGCGAAAACATGAGGAATGGGAACGAGGATCCAGAGTTGCTGAAGTTGAGAGCTTTCCCATTCTCTCTATGTGATTCAGCTCGACAATGGTTAATGGGGCTAGCTCCGGGGTCAATAAGGACTTGGCCCGAGTTACAAGAACGGTTCCTAGACAAATTCTATCCTGCGGCCAAGGTATCGTTACTACGAAGAGAGCTAGCTGCCCCGAAGCAGTTGCACGGTGAGTCATTGTCCGAATATTATGAGCGGTTCAGGGAACTTGAAGCGAACTGCTACAATCATGGACTCCCGCAACATGTGTTGATAGAGAACTTCCTCAACGGACTAACTGAGATGGAACTCAGGTTGTTGAACGCTTACCCGGAGGAACATGTACCCGGAGGATGTATGGAAGCTAATAGAAGACACGGCCGACCAAGTAAGATATCAGGTTTCGTTAGAGAACAGTCGCGCCAGATCACTGCATCAAGTAGACGTAACCGGAGAGATCAAGGAATTGAAGGATATGATGCAGAAGTTGATGATGAAACAAAGCGTCGATACTAGAACTTGCGAATTCTGTCACGCCACAGACCACCTGACTGACGCATGCCCCACCCTGTTTGAAGAACACGCAGATGTTAATGCTGTGGGTGGATGGAATAATGGACAAGCTAGGCAAGGACAGCCTAGATTTGGATTGGCTGAGAATGGGTTTAGTTGGAAGAATGAGCAGAATTTCCAGAGACCGCGCGCTGACTGGCGCGCGCAACCTAATGCACCCACTGGCGCGCGACCTTACGCGCCAGCTGCTGCTTATAACCCGCCACATAAACGCGCTGAAGGACCAGTGCAGTACAACCAGCAGCCACCCAAGAAATCACTAGAAGAGATAGTAGGTCAGTTGGCTGAGACAGTGCGAAGGAATGAAGAACAGAACGATAAGAGGTTCAAGTTGATCGAAAACCAACTCACCCAGATTGCCACCGCTGTGAATGAATTGAAGGCTAGTGATGGTAACCTGCCCTCTCAAGTCATTCAGAATCCGAAGGGAAGTATCAACATGGTTCAGATGGACGCGCCACACCCAGACAATACTAGCGCGCCAGTTGATACACACGTTACTAATGACGCAGCAGAGTTGAGTACAGAAACAGTTGTTGCACCAGTCTTTACACGCATCAACCCTGACGCACCAGAGAGGAATAAGGATGAAATCATGCTAGATGATTTCCAAGCCAGTCTAAGGCTGTGTTTAGCCCCAGAATTACCAGAGAAACTCGCTGATCCGGGAACTTTTACCATTCCGTGCTTTATTGGAGACACCCTGGTTAGCGAGTGCATGTTAGACTTGGGAGCCTCGGTTAATTTGCTACCATATTCGCTATACTCTGCATCATCAATGGGACCTCTAGAACCGACAGATATTGCTCTGTTACTTGCGGATAACTCACGGACCGAAGCAAAGGGGAAGATAGTAGATGTTTTGACTAATGTCGGCAAACTCAAGTTTCTAGCAGATTTTTATGTAGTCGACATGAACAAGCCGAATACTGAAACCCGAGAAACTGTGTTGCTTGGCCGACCATTCATGAGAACCGCGCAAGTATGCATAGATGTCGGTAAAGGTATGGTGACACTACAAGATAAAAAGCACATACTCAGATTAGATGTCATCAACAGAATCAGGTTGTCCGAGGAACCATTGGTAAATGATCGGGAAAACAAGGCACCAAGACCGACGCATTCTGAGATGTCGCGCCAGCCAGAAGACTACGCCTTTGGCGCGCCAGAACAATATAAAGAATAAGCCACCCGATAAGAAGGGCAGAGACCGAAGCCGAGAGCAACACGACACTTGGGAACAGCATCGGAACGCAGATGCGGTGCGCAGGATGATCATGCGGAACAGAGCAGCGCGACTCAAGGACGCGCGAGAGATAACCTGCGCGAGGACTGGCGCATCCGAAGGGCCTAATACGCGAAATTTTGCGTTTTCTATCACTCTTCCCTCCGATCATATTAATTACGTTTTATCTACTTATACTGACTCTCTTGAATTTTTGCCATGCAGAAAAGATGATAATACGGAAGGAGGCAAAAGTTCAAGTGTGGGGGAGGAGACCCGTGCGCTATAAGTGCACATTTGCGTCGAGCTAACGACGTTAAACAAAAGCACTCGTCGGAAGGTACTCCGACAAAACTTAACTTAGTTTTTATTTTCATATTTTTATGTGTGCTTTAGTTTTTACTTAGTTTTTTAGGTTTAGTTTTAGTTTGGGCCCAAGTTAGTTTTGGGCCATGCATGCATGTGGTTATTTTTTACTATAAATATGTGATGAGAGGTAAAAATTATGTCACTTTTCATTTTTACCTTATCTCTCTAACCACAAACAACCCAAAGCCACCAAGCCACCACCGCCGACGCCGCCACTGCCGCCGCGCCGCCACCGCCGTCCAGCCCAGAATTTCGAGATTTTTGGTTAGAACGTAGATCTCAGTGCATGTATTCTACTGTCAAAATTTCAATTGATTTGGAATAATTTTGGTGGTTCAATTTTGCAGTAGAAGTTTGAGATCTAGATCTGCGTAGCACTCGCGCGTGACAGGACACGCGCGCCAGTTTGTGGGTGTTTTCTTTGCTGCATTACAATGTCTATCTTTGTGGATCAGTCTGAGAAGTTGGATTTTGAGATAGGATATAGGATGTACAGTAGGTGCGAGATTTTGCTAACTGTGTTTGTAGATGAGGAATTTTTGCGTGAGATGGGGTTATATGAGGAAGTGCATGCGGCTTTCACCGCAACTGGATGGGGAGCTTTTATGGAGCTATCCTCGGACACGGACGTAGAGGATACACTGGAGTTCCTCGCGTCGTACGAAGGACTAGCAGATCGGAACTACAGGCCGGGTCTGGAGAACATTAGGCCTGCGCCAGAGGTAGTGGTGCCAGAACCTGTAGCGCCCAGAAGGAGCAGGCGCAGATCAGAGCGTGCGCAAGCAGAGTCCAGCACACAAGGCAGTGGCGCACAAGTGCTGCTAGACGAGCGTTGGGTGTTCAACGCCCAGCGTGTTATGGAATATGTGGCACCACAGGGTGCCAACTTGGACATGACGCCACCCAGAGGATGGCATGCAGGTGAGCCGATCCCGGAAGAGTATGCACTACAGGGTGAAGACCCAATCGAAGAACTCTCCCGGTCGTTTTCTACTTCGTTTTGAATATTTTTGTGATCGGTGTAATGAGTATTTCGGTGGTTGAACTATTTGAACCGTTTGTTTTAAAACACATGTATTATGACTTGATCTGATGTTTTAAATGGTGTTTTAAACTTACTCGGCGTTTGACTTATTGCGGTGTTGTGGCTATATTCTGAATTGTGGGTATGATCGATACAAAACCTATTTACATGCATGCATTACTATTGCCTTCTTTACTACTTGTGCATAACGTGAGGACACGTTTTTGTTTAAGTGTGGGGGGGTAGTAGTACACTTAGGAGTAGGAAATTTTTTCGTTTTTAGGATAAATTTTTCGTTTTTAGTTTAAACAAACCAAACCGAACGCTGAACACATCTCAAGAGGTAATTGCGCGCAAGAAACATTGGCGTGCGCGACCTGTGTGCGCACTCGCGCACCTGTGGTAATTTGTGCTTATATGACATGTTCTGAATTTTGATAATTTTTTCGAATTTTGTGTATCTCTTTAGTGGAATAACGAGGGATGTGGAGCTGATAGAAACGTCCTAGAGAGGCAGTCGATCGAACGAAGCTTGAGGATCGGTTGCATGGTTATGAGTATTCGTGGAGGTTGGTACTCCGTGGTCAAAGGAATAAGAGGAAGCTCAGTCACACAGATGCCGAAGGCAAAAAACCCTAAATGGCGTGACGAGACGGGAAAACAGACCATTTTTGTGGAAGTTAGTTGCTCAGGAAGGGGCGCGCGGTTGCAATCGCGCGGTCTGACTTGCGCGCGACTGATCAGAAGCGAGAGCGGGGCGTGGTTCCATAGCTGCTATCCGAAGGCCATGATTGGAAGCCGTTCTAGGGAAGAAACAAGATACGGACCAGAAAGAAGTATTCAGTTCAAAGTTAAAGCTCAAAAAGGGCCGAAACAATGAAAAGAAGAAAAGATTGCATCAAAAGTTATCATCTGTCTGAGAACAAACAGGAAAGCGTCAAAGACGTAGAGCTCAGAAACCCTAAGACGCGGATCAATCACGTACCAAAGAAAGCGAAATACGAATAACCATGCAAACGCAACTCAAGAAGAATTCGGTGACCGGTGCTTAAACAAGACTATCTCCCAATCATCCGAATTGATATGCAGTCCACAAGAGAGGTAACACAAGGTTTGAATCAATATCATAAATCGGTTGTGTGTTGTATAATCACAGTTGCGCAGGTTGTGAGGGTGGCGCAGACATCTGGCGCAGTAAGTCCAATAATCACGCGTGCGTTACACAAAAGGTAAGGAAGCTGACTTGTTCAGGGACGAACAAGAGTAAGTGTGGGGGATTTGATAGAGTGCAGTTGTACGCTACTTTAAGTCCTTTACATTGCTTATATTCTAACATATTTTGGTATAAGATTGCGCTTTTGGTGTAGTTTTGTATCTCAGGTCTAAAAGATGAGTTAGAACAAAAAATGCAACAAGAAGGCTGATTTCCAGAACAAAAGACAACAACTTGACAACAAGGACAGAAGACCACTAGCGCGCGAGCAACATGGCGCGCGAGTGTGGGTCGCGCAGAAGACAGCAAAACGGTGACGTCAGCAGATAGCGAGATATTCGGGACGATGACGTCATCACGCGCGAAGAATATTTCTAAGTTCAGTTTTTGGAGATTACATATTTCCTAAGCTGATTTTTAGAGATATAGATGATTTCCTACAGATATCCTTGCCTAAATATTCGTGGAAACCCTAGGAGGCAAGGCTATAAATACAAAGATTTATGGAAATCACAAGGAGGGAGGCAAAAATGGCAGCACGCACGCAGAAGGGACCAGACGGCTCAGAGCAGACTTCCGACGCGCGCAAGCTGTCACGCGAGCCTGGCGATGCACCATACAAATTTGTCTTGTTATTTCAGTTGTTATTTAATTATTCTTGAGATGTATTCAATCAGTATGAGTAGCTAAACTCACTGAACTCGGTTTGGATTTTGATCTATGAATAATATGTTTTGAGGCCTTGTTCTTAATTTGCATGATAAAGTTTAGTATTATTATTCCGAACTCAATTGCATGATAATTAGGTTAGATAATTAAGCGAAGCCTTGCACCGCAGACTTAGTTGTAGAATCTATTATCTATAGTTAAACTATCAGAAGTACGTGACTGTGAATGATAGGAGTAACACTAGAATAGGCAGTAGCTACCTTGACCGGATTCGTTATTGACTAGACTAGATTGAGTAATAATATCATACAGACTTTGACCGGAATGTATGTGTAGGTTATTAAGCTGTGACAGGACCTTAATCTACGTGGACAATTATATCATGTACCATTAGTGACTGAGGATAAACATAGAATTCATAGTGAAGAATCTGAACCGAGCTCATCTCTAGCATAGTTATTTGCATCTTTTATACCTACTTTTTGTGTGTGCGCCAGTTGTACTTGCGCAGCAGTTTTTTCTTTTTTTTAATTGTTCTCACGCACAACCCCAATTCTTTAGTTTGTAGTTGAAAAGAGACTTCCACTGTTCCCTGTGGATTCAACCCCAGCTTGCCAATACTATACTAGTAAGGGAGTCGGGACAAATTTGCAGTACTCAACGACGTGCTCGTCAGCTGTGCTGCTGGGAATGTTGTTGGCTGAGAGGCTTAACTTAAGGGATGTTGTTTTTGTCTCCGACTCTTTGGTCGTTGTTCAGGCGATTGGGTTGGGTTATGATCAGCTGGGAGGAGTTTCGACTTGGTTGGTGGAGTGCATGAGGCTTCAAAGTATAAACCCGAGATGGTCCGTTAAACGTGCGATGCGTGAAGATAATCATACTGCTGATGGAGTGGCGCGGCTTGCTTTGAATTCAAAAACCTCTTGGCTTGACCCGTGGTCAATTCCGCGTTGTATTGGCCACTGTCGGCCTTAGTCTTTGTGTCTGCCTGTTTCGTTTCGTTTCTGTTTCTGGTTGTGTTGGTTTTCGTTAAGGCAGTTTTAGTTATCAAAAAAAAAAATTCGACTCACCACATCATAAGCTTCTGAGATAACAATTTTCATCATGCACCTGCTACTGGCACTCTTTCTACCATATTGAGAAGTTATCTCTTAGGTGAGGCAAATATTATGCACAATTTGTAGGTTTTTATGCGTCATGTGTATTCAATGATCATGTAAGTAGGACCTAGGTCAGGACTTTTGGCTTAGCATTATGTGGATTATCCAAGGTCCAAGGTACAACAAGCATGGTTTATGTGGTAGGTACGCATGAACCCTTTGTTGTACTTTGGATAATGCAATCGATTACTGCCTTTAAATAAAGCTCTGGCCATCCCTTTAAAGCATATTACGATTTTCATTCAATAAAACACAGATTTTCGCTGCCTTCGTATCAATCTAGCGTTCCCTTTGATTATTGTTAGTGTCCAAAGTCACAGCAGACAGACTGTAGAAAAGCCAACAAGACTGCATAATTCCATCCTTATTATGAGGGCCTTTGAAAGTTTGAGGGTCATTTCACGAATTTTAAAGGGGATTTGTGAATTCAGGGTGCATACATGAGTTTTTGCACGATTTTTTGGGTAATTTTGGTTTTTGGGTCTCTATCAATTGGTCATCAGAGCACTTTACAATTCCGGGTATGATGGTGATAAGGATTGCTTCAAAGCCACCATCTAAGAAATCTTTTAATAGTGAAGATGAATACAATAGCCTTAGAGCTGAATTGGAGTTCTTTACAACAGACAATAGTTTTCAATTTTAGAATGTTAGCTCAAAGACAGAGGCGCTGCAAACAGAACTTGGAGTCATGAGAGAGATGTTGAAAATAGTGATGGAAAGGTATTAACAAAAGCCTTTCTCATCTGCCCAAGGGGGCGAAATAGAAGTTGCTGAGACTTCTCAATGGAACTAGCCATGCACTGGGAGTTGCGGGAAGGAACTTGCTGAGACATAACGGACAGACACGACAGGGTCCAACTAGATATACAGCGATTCACAAATAGATGGCGACGAACCTGCTCGAACGCTTATTGATAAAGAGATAAATGCCTTTCATAAGGAGGAAAGTTTCGAAGGCGGCATTCAGTGAGCTAAATGCTTTTCATAAGGAGATTATTGAGGCTAAATCCAGACACTCTAGAAGAGCGGATGAGAATGTAAAGATTGGAATTGAGGTGATTGTGGATGACGAAAAAAGCATAAGAAGAGGAAGAAATTGAAAGATGGAGGGGAGGGGAGGCTTGGAAACTATAATAAAAAGAAATATAAAAAGAGGAAGAAATTGGAAGATGGAGGGGAGGAGAGGCTTGGAAACTAAGATAAAAAGAAATCAAAGAAAAAGAGGATGAAGCGTGATGAATAGATCTTGGTGTTTGTAATGGTGAAGGCTCCACACTTGGAACTCAAAGTAAATTAGCTATCGGGACTCTTGCAGTTTAAACGTTGTGAGATGTTTTTGTTTACAAGCTCTTGAGATTGAAAGTGAAAGTTTTGCCATCGTCATTGTTTGTAAAATTGTTATGTAGGAATATGATTTAAATTTTGACCACGTTACTGATTTAGCCTTAGCAATACATCAACTGGGAATTATTTTGTGCACGTTTCTATATCTTAATTGATATTTTATTTCTTGGATTTATTCCTTTGGGTTCATATGCTTGATTTGAGATTTTGAGGGTTGCAGATTTTTGTGATAAATCTAACTATTATGCTATGTTCACTTCACATGAATGGAAAAGAATTGATGGAAGAATGGCATGAGAAAGGAATGGAATTGGATAAGGAAATGAATAATGTTTTCATTCTTTTGTTCACTTTTCATTAGCAAACAAAGTAAATGAGTTGAATAAACAAAGTAAAGGGAAGGATGTTGTTCAGAGTTATTTAAATGGATCTAGAGAAATCAAATGAAGGAATGGACTTATACCATCTATTTTGAGAGGAATGGATTTTACTTATTTTGGCTTGAATTGAATGAAGTTGGAATGACTCATTCCATTCAATTTGACCAACCAAACAAACTATATTTTCATTTTGTTAAGAATGAGCATTCCATTACACCAAAATCGGTTCCATTCTAACGAAATGAACGCAAACCTTAGTGGTTTAATCATAGCCTGTGATATGTGTACGAGTGCTATTTTTCACTCAAGAACCACAATGCAACAACACTGAGGTGGATTTAGCGGGGATACTGTTATGAACCGACCGAGTTCTTATCAGATACTTGACATTTTTCCGTATACATTGTTCTTGTATATTCTAATTATGCTTCTCTTGTGAACTAAATGTTTGATGGCAATTCATGTGTAGTTCATTTATCATTTTAATTTGGGTATTTATTGATGCGGACCAATTAAGTTGGATTTGGACCACTTAATTGGACCACATCAATAAACTTATTTTGCTATATAAATTTATTTTCATTGTTTTGTCGGAGGTTCCCTAATCTGTCAAGTTTTTGGTTTTTTTTAAATCAACAATTCTTGCCTCTCAATTTCTCGGTATTCTATGGAATCAAGGAGTTATTAATTTATCTATCTCATCAATCAACGAGTTGTATACACCTTATTGTTCTTATTTGCCCACCCGCGCTGCATTAGATTAGTATTAGTTTCCAACCGCTCCTGTGTGATGGCTCCTCGTGGTAGTGGTCGACCCATAAGGTTTGTAGGCGCTGACAAGACGCCCCGTGATGATGTTTTACGACGTGAGAATGCAGATATGCGCAGACATATCAAGTATCGTACCCATCTTTCAGCGACGACGGAGACTAGGAGTGCCCTAATTGGATGACCTCTACGGGAGACATGATGATGACTATTACGATGATGACAATGATCTTCTTTTCAATTTTGAAAAAGCCATATATGATGAGTATGATGATGATGTAGATTATAGTGAATTTGAGAGCAATAGTGCTTCCTGTTTCGAAGAACTCATATATGATGATTATGGTGATGACATTAAATTCATGTATTCCTATTTTCGATGCTTACGTTGATGATGAGATTGATAAGATTTTTGGTATTCATGATCCTATTTATGATGTTTAGGAAGAGATTGAAGAGTATGTGACAAAAAATTGTTTACACAACAAAAAATTTCAGTCTGCTTGCACTCTTGACAAGAAAGTTTGCTCCTTTTTATCGATGAAGTTGTCGATGCTACTTTTTTCAAATTTACGTTGCCAATTTTGTTGGTGACGAGTAAACTTCAGATTTCGATTCTTTTATCTCAGCGCATGCCGATCGGATGCGATGTGGTGTCAGATTTGGAGTTGATGATTAGTTGTTGTAGAGGACAAATCGGCTCTGCCCTGGAGAGAATGATGCGTCTCAAGTAAGTGGGCTTTGTGCCACTTAATTTAGTTAAGATTTTTTCTTATATAAACATATTTTTATTGTTTTGCCAGACAACTTTTTGATATTGAATGAAAATCTTAGGATTTTCCTAATCTATCAAGTTTTCTGTATTTCTTTTAAAATCAACAAGTTATTGATTTCTCGATCCCGCCAACTTCTCAGCATTCTGTGAGTCAACAAGTTGTTGACACCTTATTATCGGTGCATCACTTACATTCCATAATTGTAAAGTTAAATCATGATGACTTGTGCCCTCTTAAAATCAACAAATCTTGTTTCTCAATTTCCTAGTATTTTGCAGAATCAACAAGTTATCGATTTCTCTATCCCGCCAACTTCTCAGCATTCTGCGAATCAACAAATTGTTGACACCTTTTTTTTCTTACTTGCCCACCCACGCTACATCACATACAATCCATAACTGTAAACTTAAATCATGATGACTTGTGTCCTCTTAGTTTCATAGATGAAGAGTGGGCTTTAGAACTTCCTCCTGTTTTCTTATTTGTAGGGTAATTCACCTAAATTACCCATAAATTGGGTTTTTTACGTGAACCACTCATATTCTTCAAATTTTATAAAAGCCCACCTTTGAATTTTCAAAAATTGTCAGAAATCATTCATATATTTAAATTTATCACTAACCACCTTCAGAAACCTCCCGTATCTTTAAAAGAAACTTTAAAATTTAAAATATAAAAATCAATTAGAAGTATACAAAATATATTAAAAATAATTAAAAACCTTAAAAATAAAAATATTCAGGATATATAAAAAATAAAAAATTGTAATTTAAAATGAAGTATTATAGTACTTTGGAAGAAGTTTTAGGAGGACAATTAATTTTATGTAAGACAATGAGACATAATATCCATCGTTGATTATTAATAATTTAACGGATAAATTTAACTAAATAAATAACCGACAATTCCAACCGCCAGTGTTTTTTGCAAATCCAACCGCCTATTTAATAAAACCAACTTTAATCTCAACCGTTAGATTAATCAAATCAACTGTTGAGATTATTTCCGCACGTCTTACAATAGTTATTTGTCCTCATTGATCCTAAATCATATTACTTTATATTATATTATATGCATTTGAAAACTAAATTTATACAAAAATATGGTGTCTTACATTAAAAATTTACTGGCAACCATCAGTCCAACTTAAATTTTAAATACGTCTTAATATCTTGAAAATTAAAGTTTAAATTATGCTTTATATGTAGTAAAATTTGTTTTTGTAAGCTTTATATGTATGAAATATAACAAAATTTGTATTTGTATGTGGTATAAGGTGTATGTAGTAAGTGTAACGATAGTTAAGTTAAAAAGGGATCTTAAATTTTTGTGAGGCAGAAGGACTTAATCTAAATCGTTGATTTATTAATTTGACGGTTGAGATTAGAATTAATTTTTAATATATTAGATGGCTGGATTTGCAAAAAATCATAGCGGTTAAGTTTGGTGGTTTATTCTAAAATTAAATCTCATATGTTGAATTATTAGTAATCAACAATCAAGATCGTGTCTCACGATCTTGAGAATTTTTTTAAACTTAAAGGTGGTTTTTAATTAATATAAAGATACGGTGGTTTTTGACAATTTTTAGAAGCATAAACGTGATTTTCTATAAAGTTTAAAGATATAGGTGGTTTCCTGATACGAACCACAGTCGTATAATACATATAGATAAATGATTAGATGAGAATAGAAGAATCAAGAAATTGAAGAAGATGAGATTAGAGTTTATGGGGGAGAGGAAGATAGGAAAACCTATAAATCATTTTTTATCCATTTTTCAATATAACTATCTTTTATACTAAACTAAACCTTACATGAGATCCTAACTTAAAGATAACATAGTATTACTGATTATTATTCATAACTAAATACTCGTAACATATCATATCCCTTAAAAATGACATGGTCCTCAAGGTTCATAAACTTCTTGGCAATGAGAAAAAAAGAATCTCAGATATTAAACGACCCACGATAGAAGTATAAACCAACAAGCAGAGTGTCAAATATTGACTCCATTGGCCGTGCACACTAGCAGTTGGTATCATCCAAACAAAATATACCAACTTATGCTAGCAGTTGGTATCATCCAAACAAATACCAACTTATGGGTTCTAAACAACTTGCACACTGAAGATGTCCTTCAATTTGACACGCCACTAGTTCCTCACAACTGAACACAAATTGTAAGTTGCCGAAAATCTCCCAAACTCTTTTAGTCAACTTCTCAATATAGTTTAGATATGTGCGTTGTTGTATCATATCCACGTATCCGTGTCTGTATCCTTATCCGATACACAATACCGTACAATACTTAATAAAAAATGTATTTTAATAAATAGATTCTTTATTTATCTATATCTTCTAATTTTTAATACACAACATCTCACATATGCTTACAAAATCAGAGTCTACGTACTATCTTTGATGAACCATAGTGTATGTTCTTTGGAGATGAAGATGTTCGAGCCTTTTTTTAAATTATAGAATTGTTAAAATCAGTTTTATTATATATGAACTATTTTTATATTTTATAAATATTATTTATAAAAATATGAATGTATCATAAATCCATTAATGTCGAATCTCCGTTTGTTTGATTTAGAAAGTTCCGTGTACTATCTCTATTTCTCCTCTGATTCTACTACGTGGCTCGTGGCAGATGAACGTGTATGTCACATTGACTTGAGTGGCACGCGTACGTTTCTTGTTTGCCGCGTTGACGAGGGTCGCGTTGACTTGATCTTGTTTTGGCGTTGAAGTTTCTTTACGTAGCTTTGGCAAGCGTTGCGTTGTATGCACTTGTTGACTGCTTAAGCTGATATGCTTTAGGTAGCTTTGGCAGGCGGTATATTTTGAGTACTTGTTGACTGCGCGTGCTGAGATGCTTTGCTTTGCTTTGCATTAGCAGGCGGTGCGTTGCGGGCCCTTGTTGACTGCGTAAGCTGAGAGGTTTTGGGTAGCAGGCGGTGCGCTGTGTGCACTTGTTGATTGCGTAGACTTCTTGTTTGTTGCGTAAGCATGGGTCGCGTTGACTTGATCTCGCTTACGCGTTGAAGATTCTTCGAGGCTTGTATGTTTTCTGCACTCGCCTTTTGCGTATTTCAAAATAAATATTTCGCTTATTTTCAGCACTAATAAATTTTTAGTGCCTACAAATTGCCCCCTCAGGATTGTGTCACGTGCAAAATTTGAGTATTGTGTAGTGGCAAGATCCTGATTCATTTGTTGGTGGAACGAGGATCTTCAAATATCTTCACCGTTGTAATAGCTTGTTTTGGTCTTTGAGATGGTTGTTAGTGACAATTCAATCGGGTTTGGATTTAAGAAAATTTAAGGATTATCTAAAATCTCTTTGCTTTTGGAAAGTCAAATTGCAAATCCGACTAGATTTCTTCTTTCACTGTTCTTGATAATGACAAGCTACTTCTATGTATACCATTATGTCATGCCAAAAAAATTTATCAGCAAACCATAGGTCAGTCGAAACATACTTTCAAACCTCATCCTCTATTTTTATTTTTATTTGAACTTTGTTGTCGGTGCTTTGTCAACTCGCCTTTCAATGGTGTTCTTTTTATAGTCTGGCAGCAATTCACAGTTTGTGTCACCAATCTTCTTTTGATAATTTTTTGTGTGAGTTATGACTTTGTTTGTGTGACACACACGGAATAGTGGCTGGACTGATATGTTTCTTCCTTCGTGATTTTGTTCCATAGTGGATGTCTTTCGCTAGTCTTGGGTCATGTTATCTTCTTTTAGACACCCACCGCTTAATATCTTGTCTGCCGATTTGGTTTGTCTTAGTCATCTTCTGATGAAGAAGGTCACACGTTTAATATTGTTGACATTGGTTGCTGATTTTGTGCTATCCTTATTGCTGATTTTCATTAATCTTCTTTGTGCATTGTCGCGATTGTTTTTTTGATAATGTTGCAGCAATTTGTTTATTGAATTCTGACTTTGCTAACTTGTTCAGCTTGTGTTGCTTCAAAGATGACTCGTCTTTTTCTTTGGAACGAAATTGCCCCCTGCTGGAGTTTTGCGCAACCTTGAGTCCATCCGTGCTACTGCTTTAAAATTGATCTTTTTCCTATCCCGCTGAATCGCTTTTCCTTGAATCACGTCCTTGCTGGTGTTTTGTGCAGATTTTTGTCTCGTATGCTTTGTTTGTGTTATTTCAGATGTTGAATTGGCGATGAAGAGGATATTTGAATTGCTGCCACTATGATGAAATTGATGGCGGAAGCTCAACAATCCCGAAGTTAAAGTTATCCATGATGATAGTAGTTGATGTCGAAGTTAATAATAAAGTTAAGATTGTCCATCGTTGACGCTGGTTGACGCTGAAGTTCGAGTTGATGTTTGTCTTGCTATAGTTGATGCGCTGCAACCGCTACTGTCGACGCTGTACTGCACCCGCTTCTGCCGATGCTGCGCTGCACCCGCTTCTGCCGACGCTGTGATGCACCCGCTTCTGCCGATGCTGCGCTGCACCCGCTTCTACCGACGATGCGCTGCATCCGCGTTTGCCGACGCTCCGCTGCAACCGCTACTCCAGAAGTTGCGTTTTGCTGACGCTACGCTGCCACTGCTACTGCTGACGCTGAGCAGCAACCGCTGTTTCTGTTCAAGTTGGAGTTCTAGTAGACGCTTGCTCCGCTGTTGCTGCACTGTTAGTATTGAAGGCGTTGTCGCAGCCAATGTTGAAATTGAAGTTGTCACCGAATGCCACTTCTTCCGTTGCTAACTATGTTTGGCGCCACACCAACTGTTGATGCTTTCACTACCGCTGACAATATACTGCAATCGCTAGCGTTGGCGATGTGCTGCAACCGCTACCGCTGATGATGATTATTCAAGTTTTTTTTGAGTCGTTCACAGTTTTAACTCTTGCGGGCCAGGAGCTTTTCTTTGGGGTGGCTGCACTTGAATGTTTGATCAAGCTGCCTACGTACTTGCGAGAATTCGCAAGATCAAGCCGGCGTAGTTCCTTAGTAAGCTGTTTATTCTCTTACTTAGGAGTTTTTGGCAGTTTAAGCTCTTACTCAGAAGGATGTGCAGTTTAGGCTCTTGCTTAGGAGCGTTTGCAGTTTATGCTCTTGCTTAGGAGCGTGTGCAGTTTAGGCCCTTGACGTTGGGTGATTGACGAAACGCTTTTGGATGCTTGAGGCGAGCCGATTCCAGAAGGCGAGCGCCTTCGCCGCCTTATCCACGCCTTGCACGCTCCACGCCTCCTCGCCTTTAGGGTTTATTTTTTAAAAAAATTATTGTAATACAAAACGACGTCGTTTTGTAATGTAAATTTACAGATTTAATAAAATATTTTATTTCCTATTTTACTATGCAAAGTAACCGGTTGTTCGACGTTTCAACTTTCAGGTTCCTTTATTCGCACTTCGGCTCCAATCGACATCGCCTGAGGTATGTTTTGATTTGGTTTCAATTACTTGTTTCCGTATTCAACTTATCTTCAAGTGTTGATAAGGTTGAAGGTTTTTGATAATCATGTTTTTATTATCTGGTTAATTGATTTCTTTTAATATGGTTTAGTGTTTAATGTTGTTTCATTATGGTTTACTGTTTGTGTATATTTGTTTTAGGAATTATTTTTATGGATCAAAATAAGAAGGATCCTTCTTGGAAATATGCTACTGAAGACCCTAGTAACAAAAATTATATTATTTGTAATTTTTGTGGAAAGACTACAAAGGGCGGCATATGTTGTGCGAAGAAACATCTTGTTGGAGGTTTTCCGCAGGTCACAAAATGTCTTCGTTGTCCTCCAGCTGTAAGACAAGAGATTGCTACTTACACTACAAATTTCGGGAAGTTATGCGGCGGATTTGTTGTGACGGGTTAGCGACAGATTTAAAAAATTTGAGACGGTCTAGTAACAGCTATGTGACGGTGCGTTACAAAAGCGTCACAGATCGTCACAAGTTTTTGATTTTTTGCGACACCCTTGAAACGCATGTACATACTCGTTTCTAATATGTATCAACACTGCTACGCACTTGTGACGGGTTTGTAACACATTTATAAATGTTGTTGCAATGCAAATTTGTATTTAACAAAATCGTCACACATGTGTCTCTAACCCGTTGCAAACAATTATAAATTATTTTGGGGTGTTCTTGTAAAGGCATTGAGACGGATTTGATACACAAGTTTTTATCTCGTCACAAGACCGTCACAATGTGTATCAAATTGAATAGTTACTATTGTGTCACAAATGTGTTTCAATAGTTAAAAAAATATTATGTTGTTTGTTTTTAATTTGTTGTATTATTTGTGTTTATAACTAATTGTACCATTCGAATAGAAAACATTAACATTACAACTTTTACACTTATAATACACATACATTTGAAAGTTTACACAAGTTATTTTCGTTAACTAGAAATCTTTTATGATCAAACCAAATATTAGGAATGTAATACGATCCATCTTCAAGATAATCCCAAACATCTTCATCAGGCATATCTGTAAATTCTTTGCACCAAGTTTCAACACATGTAGCCGATATGTATTCTGGTGCGACAAAATCATTGACGTCCCAACCAAATGAAGTAATAACAACTAAAGCATGAGAACATGGATAATGTAGATTATCCCACTTTTTGCACGAACATATTCTTGATCTGATGTTGACAACCCAAATCTCATCTTTGCCATTACTAACATTTGCTATACCATCAATTTGATCAATTTGTATAACTTGATAGTTTTCTGCCATCTTCCAATTTGCAGCTATGTTTCACTAATCATCGGTGAGTACAAAGTAGTAACATTATTAAATTCTGAGACCCGCTCACTCCAATATGCGTTGCTACGATCATAAGTGCAATTAATTAGAGCACACACCGGTAGATCACGACAACCCCGTAAAAAATGATTAAACATTTCTGATGTATTTGTCGTCATTACTCCCCAACGCCTGCCACTCTCATCGTATGCCTGTGTCCATTTAGAAGGGTTCAAATTAGCAAATCAAGTTTTCAAAAACCAGTTACCATCTACTGAATTTTGTAGTTTCTCAATATAGTAGTCACACTTCTCCGGGTGATGCGTATGTGTTGCTTTTCCGAAATATTTGACAAATTGTTCAACGTTTGGAACATTTTGTGCTAGTTGAAACACTTCGTGTTTCACACAGAGACGATGATATGCTCTTGGAGGTGACCATTCTTCTGTACTAAGCGCAATTTGTGCCACTTGGGAGGAACTTATCAGACAAACACCATCTGAAATAGCGACACCTGATTTTAAGCAAGCAATGAACCAAGTCCAACTGTCATTATTCTCAGATTCAACTAACCCGTACGCCAATGGCACTAAGTTGTTATTTCCATCAAAACTCACCGTCATAATTAGTGTCCCATCGTAGTTGCCAAGCATAGGTGCGACATCAATGCATATTACGGGTCTACAATATGAAAATCCAAAAATAGCCTGTTTTAATGACCAAAAAACCTATCTATTGTCTTAGCTCTGCTCCTATATTGTTTTCTTCCCAACAAATAAAATGTCCAAGGTCTGACTCGTCAATAGCTTGCACAAATCGGGTAATTTAATGAAAGATTCATCCCAATCACCGAATGTGGTTTCGATAGCCCATTGTCTAGCTTGCCAAGCGAGACAGTAACTTATATCGTAACCAAGCTTAGACTACATTAAATCCTTAATTTGGCCTGGAGTTAAACAATATTTCTCTTGCACTATAATCAATACTTCACGGCCTATGAATTCTGTAGCAATATGTACATTTCCTTTTTTCTTACTGATTGGGCGACAACCATGGTCTTGTAGATGTCAATAATTTCCCACCGATTTGGTCAAGGCAAATATTTAAATTTAGTGAACCAATTGCATCCTTTTTTATGTTTTTTGCATGCCATAACGATTTGATCTTCGGTCGTAGTACGAAATGTAAACTCAAATCTTTGTGATACTGCATAGTTCTGATATGCTTCCTCTATATCTTCAATGTTGTTGTAACACATCCCAATGTTTACATCATTGAATATGGGTGTACTCATATAATTTACTATGGTAGAGTAATTAGCAAGACCATTTATATCATTCATACCTGGATGATGACTTATAAGTTTCGGTTCAGACGAATTACATCTGGACCTATGTAAACACTCCAAAGATTTTCCAATTCATCTCTATCATATTCATCTATAACTGGAATGTGTAAATTGCCCAAATAACACATAGTCATGCGTAGAAAATCATTGTGAATAAACATCTTTGAATTCTCTGCATTCAAGAAAAATACAAATCATCAACACAAGTAATTCATGTCAAAAAAATAGTAAAATAGAGAACATACCTCTAAATCTCCACCTTCTTGGAGCTCAGATTAGTTTAGAATATGTTTTTGTTATATGAACTTAGTGGGTGTTATATAAAATAAAATTTTGATATAGACAACTTGATGGAAAATTGGCAAGTCATAGTAATGATATTGTATTATTGATGGGTACACGTTGGTTCATAGCTTGGTAGTTCATATTGTATTATTGTCATGATATTGATGGATTGGTAGTTGATATTGTAAATATCAGGGTCCTCACATGGGTACACTCTTATAATTGCCTGCAAAAATAATACTGGTCCATCATATTGATTACTCACATGGGTACAGTCTCATTATACAAGTTGGTTTATTGCTTGGTAGTTGATATTGTATTATTGTCATGATATTGATGGATTGGTAGTTGATATTTTAAATGTCTGCAGGTTGAGTGGATGATAGTTAATATCAATAAAGTTGGTTGAATGGTATTACAATCCTTCACATGGGTGCAATATCTTGTTGGTAGTAGAATTGTTTGCTATAAATTATGTAACAAATGATAGAAAGTTTGCAACCAACAAAAATGAATAACTTCACAAGAGAAAGAAGTTGGATGTACAATCAACGTCGGTAGATACAGCTCACAACAATGAAGAATATATGAGAGGAGTGAAACAGTTCATTGAATCTTCAATTCAGAAGGGATTTTTATTTGAAAACAACACGATGAGATGTCCATGCAAGAAATGCAAGAATAGGAAGTTTGAAGATCTATTCAATATTGAGTTTCATTTGTACAATAATGGATTTGTAAAAAACTACTACATTTGGTCATGGCATGGAGAAGATATCCCATTTGATAACTATTCGGATACACCAATGATGAACAGTTTTGGAGCCAATTCTGAAATTGGAAGCTCATCCAATCAGAACAACGATCCCCCTACGAAAACTAGATTTGAAGGAATGCTACAGAATATTAGTTTTCCAACTCAAAAGGAGGCAAACTTCAATGAGGAACCAAATGATGTAGCAGCCAAATTTTATAATTTACTTCGTGCTAGTAATGAACCAGCATTTGAGGGTTGCAGTAGTGAAACCGAATTATCAGTCGCACTAAAACTACTCCAAATGAAGGTGGATTACGGATTGTCGGAAGCTGCAGTTGTCAACGTGATTGGGATTATTCAAAATTTACTAGACTGTGAGAATAAGGTTCCAATCAATTACTCTCAGACAAAGAAACTAGTTAACGAGCTTGGATTGGGATACATTAGAATTGATATCTACATAGGAGGGTGCATGATATACTATGGAGACGATGAGACACTAACTCGATGTCGTTTATGTCGCAAATCAAGATATCATAAGGAGTGCATGGATGAAGCTACCATTAGATATGTTTGAAATGCAAAAGCTCAAATGTTCTACTTGCCAATAATTCCTAGGCTACAACGATTGTACATGACTAAGAGATTGCATCGGAAATGTCATGGCATGCAACACACCATCAAGATGAGGAGGTTATAGTTCATCCATCAGATGCACAATCATGTAAACATTTCAACCAATGCTATCCAGATTTTGCTGCAGAATCTAGGAATGTGAGGATCGGCCTCTGCTCTGATGGATTTAGTCCATTTGGTATGTCATCGAAGAATTATTCATGTTGGCCTGTTATGACAACACCTTACAATCTCCCTCTGCGGATGTCTATGAAGACTCGTTTTCTTTGGCTAACAGTTGTCATCCCTGCCTCACAATCCAAAGAAACATATTGACATTTACCTTAAACCATTGATAGACGACATAAAGATATTATGGGAAAATGGTGTTCACACGTATGATGCTCATGGCAAGACAAACTTTACTATCTGCATTGTTGTGGACCATTTCAAACTTTCCAGCGTTTGACATGTTGTCTGGTTGGTCTACATCTGGTAAAATGGGTTGTCCTTATTGCATGGAAGACACAAAAACTTTTATGTTGAAGAACAGTCGTAAAGTTTCATACTTCGATTGTCATTGAAGGAATAAGGTAGAACTTGATCCACCGGTGCCATTTAGATACGGACATGACATATATGAACGGGTGCGTAGTTTGAAACAATTAAAGAACAAATGTCCATTAGCCAGTGATTGAATTCAGTCAGTGTCTCATCATTTCTCATTTTTAAGTTTTCGAATTGTGATGTTATAATCTGAATTCGTGCCTCCTTCACTTTGTCAGTCCCCTCAAATGTGGTTTGTAAGATATCCCAGGCTTCTTTGGCAGTCTCGCACAGAGAAATCAGAGTGTAGATTTTTGGTTCAACAGATCCAAAAATAGCATGTAATGCTCTTGTATTTGAAGAACTAGCTTTCTCTTCAACATCTGTCCAACTTGCTTCCTCTTTTGGTCTTGCTACTCCTCAACCATCACTATAGGAGGGATCCATTTCACTACGACATTCCTCCATGCTCGATCATCTAGAGATTTCATGTATGCTCTCATTCGAGTCTTCCAGTATACATAGTTTGGCCCGTCTAAGACAGTTTGTCGAATCTGAGCCTCTCGCACATTCATCTCTGCAGCTGTCTGAACTCGGATCTATTAACTCTGTACGTTGAGTTCCTGCTCTGATACCAATTGAAATTGACAGCTGGATAAACAGTCTTGTTTGAGTTCTGTTCGAGGGGTTAGTCGAGTGCTGTTAAAACAAGAAAATTAATTAGACACAAGTTTTGTAACCCAGTTCAGCTCAATTTGAGCCTAATCAGGGGGGCTTCTCCTTCAAGCCCAGTGGAAAATCAATTCACTATGAATCAGATCAGTACACAGAATTAAGTGTTTTGACAGACACCTTTCTTCAAGACACCACTGTTACCAGATCAAATATGAATTGTTGTGATAGAATACTACTAATCTACCACACCAGAGATACCTCCTCCACACTCAATCCAAAACCCTAACCACCAAGATCGAAATCAGATCCGGAAAATTGACTAAGAAGTCTGTGCCTGCTCACCGGTAGTGAAGGGTATCGCCTCCGTCTGATGACATCGGACCAAACTGCGCTCACCGCCCTCCGGTGCTCGGTTGCGTTATACTCCGCTCTTTCGCAGCTTGCTATATAATACTCCCTCAAAATGATCTTTCTTCATTTTACTCTCACATTCAATATCTTTCTTATTTTTTATTTCCCCACTCATTCTGTTTCCTACTTTATCCTCTTACAATTTATATCTTTCTTAATCTCTGCACCCAGTCCCAAATGAGTCATAGAAAATAGGACGGAGGAAGTATAATCAAAGAGAAAAGCCAAGTAAACTGAAAGTCGGGATGTACGGAACGAAATGTAAGACGAAAAAGCCCCGCGTTGATAAAGGATAAAAAATGCCAAGGGGTGTACTTGAAAATTTACCGAAACTCTACCAAGTTTAACTGAGGAGTATAATAGTCTTGTTTCTGTTTAGTACAACCCGATTTTCGGGGCGAACAGCTCTACTCACTCTCCACGTCACACACCGCTTCTTCCACAAAACAGTTTTCAACTCGGCATCAACAACCAGCCTGATTCTCTCTTTTGAGTTTTGACCAGAAGACGACTGCTTCCCGCCCTTTCCACCATGTCTTCCGTTGCAATTGCGAGCCATGGAGCGGACTTGCTGCGTCTTCGTCGTCCAGGAATTTCGGCGCTTAGGGTTCAGAAGGCTTCAGCATTTAAAGCGGCGTGAGTCGATTTGATTATTATTTTTGTAAATTTATCAAAATTAGGGTTTAGGAGTATGTGTTTAGTCACTCTTTTTGTTTGATGATTGTGTTATAAACCGTAATAGATAGCTGCAGAACAATGACTTCGGATTGTGGAAAGATAAGGAAGAATGATGAAGTGTTACTCAGGGCTTCTAGGCTACGGCCAGCTGAACAATTGGAGATAATGGGAAATGCTACTAGCTTGGAGCTTGATAAGCTGGAGTGGTCTGATAAGGGGTTGAAAGACGGAATGGTTGTTGATTTTGATCGGTATGCAGTGAGGGTGGCTGAGAGTGATGAAGAACTCTGGGTAGGTTATTATGTAGTAGCTTTCAGTCGTCATGATGTGAGTTTGAAACTATTTTCGTTTGTGTTTCATGTATAATTTATGGTGCGGGTTGTTTGCTAAATATCGTGGCAGGAAGCGGCCTGGCTACAAGCTGAGAGTCAGTGGCAGGATCGAGTAAAAGAGCGGTATGCACAAACCACATGTTACTTAATTCTTTATGCCGTTGGATTCAAGCATGAGGGAAGTAAAATGCAATTTAGGTTGCATCAGTACATGCTATGCATTGTGCTACCAGATTTGTGATGTTGTTGGATCCTGGAGGCACTTAAATCCGCTCTTGGTTTAATTGGTGATAGGTATGCCCATAGCTATAAGAAAAAATTTGCTGAACAGGTGAGCCACGACCCATTGCTAATGTGACACGTGCACCTGCACACAAACTAACAAGCCAGCATATTATAAAGACTTCCGCTGACATATAGGAATTCAATGCACTAAGAAAGCAGTGCAAAGGGCACCGTGGACTGACTTTTAAATGCATTTTTGCGGTATGTGACCTATTTATTCCACAGTGGCTCGTACTGCGTACTCGCAAAATTGTCTTGCGTAGCTTAGGGACAGATCTCATATTTTGCCACAATATACTCAGGTAAGGAAAGAGTGTGACGTGAAGCATGCTGCAATCAAAAGTGTACTTGGAACACTAGATCTAAGTATCAGAAACTTGTTGCAAGGAGAAACTTTTCCAGGGGTATCTCATTTTACTGTAACAGATAATTGCTATTTAATATTTGGGTTTTTTTATTTAGGTTTCTTTGCATCTGAGTGTCTTGAGGAAGCTGGACTGCTTACAAATAATTAATACCTTGGCCTCATTTTCTGCTGATTCCACAGGAAAGGGTGCAGGCTCCTCTCTTCAATAACAACAATGTGGTCGAGAAATATAAATATGTCTATGTTTCCAACGTCTGTGTCACTGGAGCTGCACGCCGCCTAGGGATTGCAAGTAACATGATGCACCTGGCAATTGCGTTTACTAGAAGAAACGGTATTTGAAATACTAGGTCAACCACGCTTCTTAGCATCTTGGATAATAAAATGAGGTGAAGTCAATTTAGTGGCTGACCATTTTGGCAGGGTTGAGTGAAGTATACGTTCATGTGCATAGGAAAAATGTAGCTGCGCGGGTTATGTATCAGAAATTGGGATTTGAGGTAATGTTGGTTGTGATCATTTAGTTCACTCTTAGCAACTATCATCTTGTGGCTGGAGCACTTTAGCTGGGTGGTGTTTTTTTTTTGATTGAAAGAGTCCAAGACTCAAAAGGTACATAAAGAGGACTTAATCCCAATCGACAACGAAAAGCGAATGGAGACCTCGAACACAGAATAAAATAAAGCTAAACGTAGTGTGGACGAGATACTTTGCCTCAGTACCCGAAAAATAAACGAACAAATATGACAAAAGCGCTAGACCGTGAGCACTAAAAACCTGGAGATTAAAGTACGATCATAATGATCAGCTTCCAAGAATGTTGTGATAGTAAATGATGAGGACCATAAACATCTAGAAAGGTATTCTCGGACGAAACCAAACATGGTCTAATTGTAGTAGGTTCAAGCAAAATCACCCGAATCTGTTAGCTGAACCGAAGATGATCGATAACCGGTGCAATTTGCAGAACCATAGTAGATAAGTAGGACACGTGTTGACCGAATCAGATTTTCCACGTGTCATAATCAGATAAATGGGCTTCCAAGCATTGAACTGTCCACAGTTCGAAGGAGATCAACTTCAACAGTCGGCTGGCCCAGGTAAACGGATTGCAACAGAAGTGCAATGACACGTGCCAGACGTTGATGTTGTCCATGCGGACGCAAGACATGCAACGTGTCAACAACACACAGAACGAACCGACAGAAGAAACAGCCGCCACTCCCGCGGCCAGACCTCAACCACCCAACGACTGCGACACCACAACTGCAGGAGCAGTCACCACACCTGAAACTCAAAAAACAGCGACAAAAAATAGAAACGCGACGACGATGCCAACCGATGACCAACCAAAAGACGACAGCAACCCGACAGACATCCTAGGCGAAGCCAACCTGGAGCTGCCACGGCTGGATGCGCCAACCAACAAAACAGCAACAGGCTGCTGAGCGACGGCAGCAATCACCCGCCACCCACCACCCGACGCCGAACACCAATTCACAAGAGGTTGGCTGGAACGCCACCTCTAAACACAGCATCCACTGCCAAGAACGAGCCAGAGCCGCAAGACAGAGAGATGAAAACCACTGCCGTCGAAGACGTCGTGGAACAAAAAAACAGAGTTTCGCAGCCAACCGGCGAAGCAGCAACTGCAACACCAGCGGCGAGCCACGAAACCGTAACAGAGAGGCAGCTGAGCGACGACTACAACACACTCGCCACCCACCACCCAACGGAGGACCAACAAACTCAGAAGAGGCTGGCGGAAACGCCACCCCTAAATACGACCTCTGCAGCCATGGACGAGCCACCACCGCGAGGCAGACGGAACGGAGTATCGGACGATGAAAGATATGGAGGGGTGAACCGGCCGAACCCAAACCCCCAGCTACGACACGAAGATATTCGCTTTCCGACGGCCAAACCCTGAACATCCGTCAGATTAGGTCGGCGAACGAGAGAATATCACAGCTGGGTGGTGTTTTTAACACAACTGGATTCCTCTATTAAATACAGTGGCGGAACCAGGGGGCGGAGGGGGGCTGGAGCCCCGGCGAGGAAAATTTTTTTTTTTTTACCAGGTATAATTTATCATAATTCGATTTGGAGCCCCGGGTAAAGTAATTATTTGAGCCCCGGCTGAAAAAAATTATTTGAGCCCCGGCGAATATTTCGTCCTGGTTCCGCCACTGATTAAATAGATGGTTGAAACGGCTGTATCACAGCTATCCGCGGAACAGATTTTCTTGCTCTGTTTGAAGATGTGAAGACCCACTACTACTTGTGAAGGACGTAAAGTTAAGGTTACTTGTGGATTATATGGGAACTTTGCCGTAGACTTCCAGACTCTTGCTGTTGTCTTCTATGATCAGCATGTATTGTTAATGCACGAAAGGCTCAGTGCTTAAATAAACAAAAAAACATCTCAGATCCTTGGCTAAATTTTGCTTCCATTTTATCTGGAGAATAAAGAAATTTCTGAATTACATAATCGAATTGGAGAACATAAGTTGGCTTATGTGCAATGAAGAGAGCTATAGGACATGCAACCTTTGGACGCACATTCAATTACCGAGGGAGGGATGGAGTTCATGAAAGTTCTCGAGGAATATGATGTGTAGGGTTGTCCTACAAATTTTTCTGAACTAGTAATAGATTATGTCTATATTATTTGTATTTTCGGCTGATCAATTCACAGTTTTCTTGAGTTTCCTCCAAGTGCATTGGGAAGACTCACGCTCACCGTTATAGAGAAAAAATTTCTGTCAGTCGGTAAGTGGCTGGCATTTATCAAACTTGCTCTGAACTGTACAACTTGACAACCATGTTTCAGACAGATTTTTGTAATAACCATTGCTTGTTTTCCGGATTGAACAGATTGTCGGGGTGGCAGTGGTCTCAGTCATGTGCTGCTTGTACTTGGAGCATTTTCTTTATAGCCTTTTCTGTATTATGGTATTAAAGAAAGCTACGTAGGTCTAAGAATATGTATACTAAAAGACTTTATCTAAAAGACTCTCATGCATGTGCTAGGAATTGACCTGTTTTTGTTTTGGTTTGGCTAGGGACAAAAGAACCTTTGGATTGTAGATCCAACTGCGCTTTGTTTCATTTATGCAGGAATTACATTTATCAGGCTAAAAAGCTGGTCCGGAAACTCAAGTTTACTCCGTGCCACAGGCATGTCATCACCGCAACAGTTCACCCCACAAACTTTTTTCCGGGTGGATAGATATGACGGTCCTCCCTGTAAGTACCCTATACCCTGAACTAATCTAAGTTATTTTCTGACAAATGAATCTGATGAAAAGGTATGGTGATTTGACAATTAGCTTTTTGTGTTAATCAATCCTTGCAGCTGAAATTCCGGACCCATGCAGGGATCTGTACAGGGCAGCACATAGAGGAGACTGGGTAGCTACGAACACTATTCTGCAACATGATGAGACCCTAAGAGTAGCCACACTCAATGTAGAATTAGAGACTGTACTTCATATTGCAGTTGGAACTGGGAGGGCAACCCATTATGTGCAAAAGTTAGTTAATGAAATGCAGCGAGAAGAATTGAAGAGAGTTGACGTGTATGGCCAGACTCCTCTCATGGTCGCGACAATAATTGGCTACATAGATGCAGCTAAATTGTTGGTGCGCAAGAATTCAGACTTGCTTTATATACCTGATGTTGATCGCCTGCTGCCTGTCACAGAGCAGCTCAGTATGGTCAGAAGGATATGCTTCTTTACCTTTTGAAAGTTACGAGCAGCGATAGCCCATGCCCGTATGCATTCGATTCGGGTGCTAAGCTTTTAGCTAAAATCATTGAAGCTGAATTTTATGGTAAATTTCAACTTCAGGCTCATCAAATTTCCTGCTCTTTGCTAATCATTTCTATACAAGCATCTACTTCAGTTTGATTTCTTAAAACCGTTTAACTACTCAGTATGACACATTGCTTGTTCTGCAGATGTGGCTACATCTCTTATACGACGCTTTCCTCAATTGATTTATGAATCTTACACTGCATCGCATGACATTGCTCCTCCTTTGACTATGTTGGCTTCAAATCCATGTGCTTTCATCTGTATGGGTTTCTTCAAGCGCTTAATATATGCTTGTGAGTTTCTAACACATCCTTAGTTGACCTATATTCAGTGATTCATTCATTTTTATTGTTTTGATTTTCTCAATTCATCAATCTGATTCCAATCTGGAATCATGCTGTGTTAGAGCTGGGATCAATATATATGTTAAGGGTTGAACTGGCCATCATATGTTCCGCATAGATGTTTACACCAGCCATTAATGGTTCATAATTGATTACCATTCCCTTGGACGTTTTAGCCAACTTTTTGATCATGACACGCTAAAAGCTATAATGATCCGTGTTCATTCGAGCAGGTATACCCATCAAGTGGAAAATCAGCTATGATCGTTGCAGTATTGGATATGCTAAAAGAGTATGTCATGCTTCTCTAATCAGATGGACTTTTCAGACTTGTGTTATTTTGACACCAATTCTTATTTTATGGAACATTAATGTAAGGTCATGAATGGTGTCTAATGATGCACTCTCAGGGTGAGGAATCCCGGCTGGAACAGTCATATTGTCCTCCAGGAACATTAAGTACGGTAGAAAAGGCCTTTAAAATAGCTGCTTCATTATCTTTTCTCCATCATGTATAAGTCTGAAAGTTAGATTGATGGAGCTTTATTATTTATAAATTTTGTAGCATCCTTAATCCGGCATATCAGACCGACCAAGTCCACACGAGATCAGGCCATATTACTTGTCAACTGTTTGACCTTGTATGCTTCGAGAAATCCTGTTTTAAGTTTCGAGGTGTTCAAAGAAGCATTCCTTCTTGCAGCAGAAAATGGAATTGTTGAGATTGTGGAGGAACTAGCAGAGGCATTCCCTGACATATTGTGGGTGAAAAATGCTGAACAGCAGAACATATTCCAGGTAGCAGTCTTGTGTCGTCATCGAAGAGTTTTCAATCTCATCTACCGTATTGCCAAGGATAAACGTTACAAGACCCGAGAACCAGATGAAATGGAAATAATATTCTCCACATGGCAGGAAAACTGGCACCTTTACACCGCCTCAATTTGATTTCAGGTGCTGCTTCGAAGATGAGATACGAACTGCAGTGGTTTAAGGTACATATAGTTTCTTTCCATTACTTCACATTAGGGGTGTTCATCCGGCCGAGTCAGGCCGGGCCTCACCCTAAAATGTTAAGCTCGGTCCTAAAAATCAGAAAATATTCGAGCTTTTTGAAAAATTCGGCCGGGTCGGACCAGGCTTCCCGAAAATTCAAAAGCCCGCGGGCTTTGAAAAGCCTGTTGACTTAGGGTTTGACCGGGCCGGATCAGATTTTTTACGGGCTTTTCAAAAAATAAATAAAATTCTAATATTTTGTATCATTTTAAAATATTTTTAATAATTCATTATATCACATAATTTTTTAAAGAGAAGATTTCGACTTGAAAGTTATTTTAAAGCCATAATTGACACACCTAAAATATTGTTTACACAAATCTGATATTTTATATTTAATTATACATTAAACATATGCCTTCATTTTATATTATTTTGAAAAAAAGAAAAAAAGTTGGCATGTATTAAAATTAATATTTCAAGCTTAATTTTTATTATAGTCATATCTTTCATTTAAGTTAAAACTAGACTTGATTATTTAATATACATATAGAGTTAAGTTCTAGAGAGACATGCAAATTTTGTGAGACATAAGAACGTAATCTTGACCGTTGATTTGATTAATTCGACGGTTGAGATTAAAGTTGGTTTTTAATTAATTGGGTGGTTGGATTTGCCAAAAATCACGAGCGGTTAATGATTGACAGTTATAAATATCAACCGTTGGATTGATAAAAATCAAGGGCTGAGATGATGTCCTTCCGTCTTACTAAAAGATGTTTGTCTTCTTAGAACCTTTCACTATACATATATTATTATATGTTGTCGTACTCAAAATTAAATAACATATATTCCAAATTATACGAATTCGACACTTATATTTATATTTTTATGCATGTTTTTTTCGAGCTTTTGTTCGGGCTGGGCTTTTGGGCCGAGCGGATTTGAAAGGACAAGTCCGAGTCCGGCCTAAGTCATCGGACTCGGGCCACCATCAGGTCGGCTAGCGGGCCGGGCTTTACTTGGTTTTCGGGCCGGTGGGCCGTTTGTACGTTGATGTTTCATCAACTAAAGGCATTTGTTATACAAATCTTATGATTATTCTGGTTGTCATCTTTTATTACAGGAGGTGGGAAGATCAATTCATCCATTCCAAAGAGGTGCACGAAACAAACAGAATAAAACACCAAAAGAGGTATTTACAGAGGAACACAAGGGTCTTGTCGAAGAAGGGGAGAAATGGATGAAAAGTACTGCCAGCTCCTGCGCAACTCCAGCAGCACTGATTGCAACTGTGGTATTTGCTGCTGCCATCACTTTTCCAAGTAGCAAAATTGACATATCAGGAGAAACAGCTTTCAAAGTTTTTGCATGGGCGGATGCCTTTTCACTCTTCACATCGCTATCTTCTTTGCTGATATTCGTATCGATACTCACTTCCATATACACAGAGGACGAATTCCTCAACTCTTTGCCTCGTAGGATCTTACTTGGTCTCTTCACTCTGTGCGTCTCCATATTATCGATGATGGTGGCTTTTAGCATGATACTATATCTTACTTGCGGCCATGGCAAGCCTTGGGTCTTATGGCCTTCCGTCTCAGCATCCTTTGTACCCCCATTACTGTTTGTGGTGCTGCATCGTTCACTACTGGAAGACATGATTTCTTATTGGGTTTTCCCCAAATTTTTTGCGAGAAAGAGAGGGCACTACTTGTACACCAAGGCTCGCTGATAGAGTAGACGATATGACAGATGAAAACCCAGGTCTCTAGTTTTAAAAAAAATATATTTCTGGTCAAGACCGCACATTCTCCAGAGTACTCATGCCCTTGAATCCTTGACTGACTGACCGCTAGGACTCGTCTCTAGTTTAGAACATTCTACGTAATTTCAAGATGAACAATTGTAGGGTTGATGGTGAAAGCAAGGGATTGGTACTCAGCCTCAACCATGTGCTGCTCAGACTTTTGGATTATCAATATAGTGTTCTCTGGACAATGTGGTAAAGAAAGCTGTTGCAAGTCTATCAATATTTGTACAAAAATAATGCATCTAAATGATAGCTATTCATGCATGTGCCCACTATTTGACCATGTTTTGTTTGATTTGGATAGAAAAAGAATAACATTTGATCTACGATCCAAATTTTCTGCAATTCAAAGTCCTTTGTTTCATGTATGTAGGGGTGACATTGCTGAGACAAAGAAGCTGGTTCCGGAGCTGTGCAGAATGCAGACATGACCACACCGCATTTCACACCACCACCTTATTTTAGGGTGGATGAAAATGGTCGTCATCCATGTAAGTATCCTATATCTTGAAGAAAAACTATGTTCTCATGATCAATGAAGCTGACAAAGACTGGTTATTTGACCACCAGCTTGTTTGTGTTCTCCCTTGCAGCTCGTATTATTTCTGCCCCATACGAGGATCTGTACAGGGCGGCACATAGAGGAGACTGGGAAACGACAAATGTTATTCTGCAGCAGGATCCAGAGAGTTGCCGCACTCAATGTAGATCGTGAGACTTTACTCCACGTTGCAGTAGGAACAGGGAAGGCGATTCATTATGTGCAAAAGCTGGTAATAGCGATGCGGCAAGAAGAATTGAAAACGGTTGATGCATATGGCCAAACTCCTCTCATGGTCGCAACAATTATTGGCAACGTTGAAGCTGCTAAGTTGCTGGTGTTTAAAATCCAAGTTTGCTTTATATAGCTGACTTCGGGAAGCTGCTGCCTATACACAGAGCTGCTCAGTATGGCCAAAAGGATATTCTTCTTTACCTTTTGAAAGTTACAGAGCTGCTCATCGCATACTCAGTTCGACACGGATTCAAGCTCCATCAGATGGACGTGAAGACGGCGTTCTTGAACGGGAACCTCAAGGAGGAGGTTTATGTACGGCAGACTCTAGGGTTCGAAGACCCAGAGCGACCAGATCATGTTTATGTCCTCGACAAGGCGCTTTAAGGATTAAACCAAGCACCTAGAGCATGGTACGAGAGGTTATCCAAATTTCTCATAGCTCATGGATATGAGCGAGGAGCCGTGGATAAGACGTTGTTTCTTCTAAGGACGAAGAAGCATCTCTTGGTGGTGCAGGTCTATGTTGACAACATTGTGTTCGGGTCGACAAGTGACGAGTTGGTGAAGAAGTTCACAAACCTGATGGAGAGTGAGTTCGAGATGAGCATGGTCGAGGAGTTGACCTATTTCCTAGGGCTTCAGATCAAGCAATAGGAGAATGGGACTCAGATACATCAGGAGAAGTACCTAACCAAGGTGGTCAAGAAGTATGGTCTTGATCAATCAAAGCCCTCGGCAACTCCCTCATCGACCAGTAGCTCACTGACCAGGGACGAAAACTCGCCAAGGACAGATGCAACACTTTACAGTGGAATGATAGGTTCACTTTTTTATTTAACTGCAAGTCGACCTGATATTATGTTTAGTGTTTGTGTCTGTGCCAGGTACCAAGCAGATCCAAGGGAGTTACATGTGAAGGCTGTGAAGAGGATCATGAGGTACCAGAAGGGAACCAAGAACATGGTTCTGTGGTATCCGAGGTACCAGTCTCTAACGCTGGAGGGATATAATGACGCGGACTATGCTGGTGATAGGGCAGATAGAAATCGTCGAAAGGACTATTGTAATTTGCCATGGCTCTCGATGAAGAAGCACCAATTGATAAGAATCACATTGGTTGTATCAGATAATATAGATATATAAATGATTAGATGAGAATAGAAGAATCAGAGATTAGAAATTGAAGAAGATGAGGTTAGGGTTTAAAGAAGATTAGGGTTTACAGGGGAGAGGAAGATCGGAAAACTGATAATTCATTTGTTATCCATTTTCCAATACAACTTTGTCTTTTATACAAAACCTTACAAGAGGCCCTAACTTAAATATAACATAATATTACTGATTTTTATTCATAACTAAATTCTTGTAACATTTTTGGAAAACACCTTAATTTATGGGTGGTTTCCGGTAAATAACCCTATTTGTAGATCTTGAAAAGTAGAAGTAGTTAGTTTATTATAATGTTAAGAGAATCAAAGGTTATCTAAATAAGCTCATTTCGCATAAGGAATGACGGTTTAGCAGTTGGCAACTCAATCAGCCTCTGCTCTTCGATTGCATCCATGTCTTCCGAAGATTCGAATTTGATGTAGTGCAACACTAAAACAACATCATTTGACATTATTTTCTATAACCCTACGTAGTTTTGGATGAACTCTTTTACAAAAATCGCAGTTTTGAGTCGCTACAAAATATTATTGTAACACTGAAATTGAATTGGTTGATTGCAAAATACACCCTATTGGAAACATTCAAACAAGTATACTTCATATTGGGCCATTGACCGATTAACTGGGCCGGGTCTCATTCTGTAGCTAGCAACTGTTCGTTAAAGAATAAATTATAGGGAAAATTACAAAAACATCACCTGGACTACCACCCAATTTCAAATTAAGAATCGGACTACCTCAATTTTCAAATTAAGGACCGGACTATCTCAATTTTCAAATTAAGGACCGGACTATCTCAATTTTCAAATTGAGGACCGGACTACCTCAATTTTCAAATTGAGGACCAGACTATCTCAATTTATTTAGGTATAATTATCAATATAATGAAATAATTGAATTGATATAAAAATAAATTAGATTCAATATTTAATTTATAGTGTGAAGATCTAGAAGGACATAGTATATTTGTAAAACAGTGGGACGAAATCTAAACCATTGAAATTTATCAGTCAACGGTTGAGATTAAACTTGGTTATGAATAAAAATGGTGGTTGAATTTGCGAACTTTTCCCTTAATTTATATACTTATTATATAAGTAAAGTTCAAGAACGACATATTACTTTTGATTAGACTGTGAGATAAATCTCCACCGTTGATTATTAATAATCTAACGGATGTTAATAAAAAAATAACTGTCAAATCCATCAACTCATATGTATTGCAAATTCAGCCGTCAATTTAATTAAAAACCAACGACTAAGATTGTCATTTGGTTTATGAAAATATATGATCTCTTGATCTTAACCCCTCATTATATAAATTCCATTCACCAGAAACTAATAATTTTAGTTATACATATTTGACTAATTAAAAATAGAATGCATTCATTATAGATAGTCTAGATTGTATTTTGTAATTTATTATTTTTAACTCAAGGATCTTCATATCTTAACTTGATCGATTAAAAACATCAACTAAGAAAATTCAATACTAACATATAGCTATATATTCTAATTTTTAACATCATCAATTTATATAATAAGTATATAAAATAAATATTGGATCTAAGAGGATGGATAAATAGATGTGAGACTTCAATTATTTCATTATATTGATAATTATACCTAAAAAATTGAGATAGTTTGGTCCTCAATTTGAAAATTGAGGTAGTCTGGTCCTCAATTTGAAAATTGAGGTAGTCCGGTCCTTAATTTGAAAATTGAGATAGTCCAATCCTTAATTTGAAATTGGGTGGTAGTACAGGTGATATTTTTGTAATTTTCCCTAAATTATATCATTAAGTGCATAGGATTTAAGATCGGTGTAGCTTAACGCGGTGTACCTTACTAATTCACTAAATTACGACCGTTGGATAAAATATAACAGATCTGACCCGTTCAAATTTGTCACATCATTTGAGAGAGTATACCGGCGATCGTGATTCGTCATCCTTATCAGCTTTCTGTTTCTTCGATCGACTCGATTTAGGGCTGAATTTTTCAGCGATTTTCCGACATTCCGAGTCGATTTCCGATCGGGCGTTGCGCAGGTACGCTCTGTCTACACCTCGTTGTGCGCCTGAGTAGTTAAAATTCATTTCATATCATGTTTGATTGCTGAATCGCTTGTTATTCAATTTGGTACTGAATCGTGATTTTATCTTGAAGTTTTCTACGCAGAGTAGGTCTAGAGAGTTGGTTTTAGCACTCTGTTGTGAGATTTTGTTTTATTTTGAGATCCTGTGATTTATTTGAACCTTCATTGTTACTAGTACTGTAAACTAAAGATTTGGGAGGTTTGGTGATGTAGCATCTGCTTTGGTTTTTTAAAATGCAGCACTTACGGAGTTTTTTCTTTTGCAAAAAGTTATAGAACTCTAGGGATATTTATCAGTTATCATTATATTTTTGTTGATGAATTATACTAGCTCAAAAGTGTTTTTTACGCAAATTAAATATAGTGTTTTTTTTATATAGTGTTTCTAAGGTAGAAATAGTTGCGTGGGAGGATTTTTTTACGTTACTTCATTACTTGTATTCTTACATTTTTAACTACATTGATATGATATATAATTCTATTTGAGTTGTAGCGCTACATTTTTTATGTTAGAAATTATTGCATTGCATCAAGGTGATCTCATTAAAGAAGTGGCTTCGCAGCAGCAAACCATATCATAGGAGTCCCAATGTCGGGGTTGATTAATGTATGCATCCTTTACTACTCACTTCAGATACTTTTGCTTTCGTTGATTGACAAGCTAATATATAGCAGATAGTTATTATTTATGATGTATTAAGGAACATTGTTTTCCATTTAATTATCAAGATCACCTGAAGTAAAATGTATGACCTACTTTGAACTTTGAAGTAGAAACTTATTATCTGTGCTTAGATGTGTCATCTATTTGCTTAACTCATATGTAACTTTCTCTTGCAACCATCACCATACCTGTGTGGAGAGGGCTTTCATACTTCAATAATTGTAGTTATAGATATAATTTACATTATCCAGAATTTTTGCTGCAGTCTTCTCTTAATGGGTCTACACCTAATCTCCCTGACAGCACTGGGCGATCGTTTCCTCCATCCTATTCCGGTCTATCAGGTGCAGCATCCCCAGGCTTTCACCATTCAGGTAAGATGGCCCTTATGAATATCTAATGTGCTTAGAGGTAAGCTTCTGCTTCTGACAAATATTGAGAGAAGCATCTCTTAAATGATACTATGGCGCTTTCAGGGTCTCTCCAGGGTATGCAGAGTATTCATGGGAGCTTTAGCGTACCTAATATACCAGGTGCTCTACCAATACGAAATTCTGCACTCAGTGGTGTTCCTTCAGGTAGCATGCAACAAGCTACTGGAGGCCTAGGTGGCGGACGATTCATGTCAAGCAACGTCACAGGGGCAATATCTCAGGTAGCTGTTGCCACATTTGTAACCATAAATACATTAATTGTTTTCATGTAGCTCTAATCACCGTGACCAATTTTCCTTAGCTTTTAGGAATACATGATTCCATGATCTTATCGCTAGTTATATCGCCAGCCCAGCCAAACACATCAACAAAATTTGAAGTTCAGTTTGTTGTAACAAAATCAGTCTAACCATAAAATCACTGCCTAGATTTAGATGTTTCAGAGTAATTTTTGTATGGTTAGAGAATTATATTTTAGTGCTTCTGTAGGGTGAAAGTAATATGTGCACTACCTGTTGCGGCAAGGCACTTGATATATAAAACTAGAGTAAGCACTCTCTCGTTTCTCAGCATTGTTTTATCTCTGTTTGATTATTTGCAGATGTCCCATGGAAACTCTGTTGGGCATTCAGGAGTAACGGGTCGAGGAGGTCTAAGTTTAGTGGGTAGCCATGGGTTTAATACAAGCACCAATGGGGTTGGGGGATCCATTCCTGGAGTTCTTCCTTTGTCTGCTACATCTGGTAACCGAAGTTCAATACCAGGATTGGGTGTATCTCCCATGTTTAATAATACAGGTCAGCGTCTTGCTAGTTCCATGGGAAATATGGTTGGTGCCAGCAGTGTAGGGAGGAATATCAGTTCTACTGGTGCAATTAACATAGGTGGTCATGCTTCTCGGCTAAATTTATCTGCTAGTAGCGGGACTGGAAATTTAAACATTCTGGGATCAAATCGATTGATTGGCAGTGGGCTTCAGCAAGGTATTCGTGATATGATCTACCATTATTAAGTCACGGATTTTGTTGCACTACCAATGTATTTCCTAGTGGCAGCTCTGCCTGTATGCAATTATAACTGTAGCTGAGCATCACCAGTAACCAGATCTCTTATAGCAGAATACTACTTTGATTCAATTAGTTTGTGCGTAACATTACTAATCTTCTGTCGATATGTTTTGAATCTTTGTGTTTTCAGCTTCTCCGCAGGGTATTTCTATGCTAGGGAACTCCTATTTGTCTCAGAATAACTTCCAAACTGTGAACAATCTAAGTTCCTTGGGAATGCTAACCGACAGGAACAACAACGAGAGTGCTCCATTTGATAGTAATGAATTCCCTCGGTTATCTAGCCGTCCAAGTTCTGCAAGTGGGCATCAACAGCAGATAGGTACTGAGAAAACTGAATAATTAGTATTTCTTGGCAGTCTCGTGCTTTCTGTTTGAACATATTTTTGGCTGGCTTATCGTAGGTTCAATAAGAAAACAGGATATTGGGGTTGGTCATCAAAATCAAGAATTCAGCATTCAAAACGAAGATTTTCCTGCACTTCCAGGATTCAAAGGTTAAATTTATTTCAAATATCTTACTTTCCTGTACATAATGGACATATACCTACACACCATTTATTGATTCAGAATAAATAGGAATTATGGTTGTTAACAGTTTTTAATGGTTTAAACTTTTATAGCATTCTGCGTCCAATGTAGATGCTTTTCAGCTTCCAATTTACTAACTATGTTAGTACTATAGCGATAGTGCCCTCCTGCCATTAACTGAACTCATAGCAAATGTTTCCACTCTATTCAGGTGGCAATAATGATCATAGCATGGAAATGCGCCAAAAGGATCAACTTCATGACAATGCTGCATCCATGATGTCACAACATTTCACTGTGGGTACAACTGAATCATTTTCCCTTTTTAATTTTATGCATCGCTGTATCTTATTTTATTTGTTTCTTTGTCATGTTCTTTGGACATCATTTTTAGGCAGGAAGGTCCCCTGGGTTTAGCATAGGAGGGAATTTTTCAACCCACCATCCACAGCAACACACTCACTCAGGTAGCAGCAGTGGTGTCAACTTCTCACAACTTAGCAATCAGGACCTTCTACATTTACAAGGCTCGGATATGTTCCCATCTTCAAACTCAAATTTTCATGCCCAGGTACTTGATAGTGATCTGATTATTACGTCTATGAATTGAGTTTCCATGATTATTGTGTATAAAGAATCCTCGTTGAATTGTTTTGAATTTGGAAGTTTACATTGCTAGTTATTTAATCCCACCTTAACCTTTTTACTCTATCAGACCAATGGACTACCTGGTATTGGACTAAAACCTCATGGCTCTTCCAATACAGTTTCTGGCATGGGATCTTATGAGCATCTTATTCAGCAATATCAGCAGCAACAGCAGCAGCAAAATCAGCCCAATATTGTTTGCCACAAATGTCCAGTACTGGGCAGCTAAATAGAGATCTGGGACCAAAATCAGTCCAAGCATCTCAGTCAACTCCTGATCCATTTGGATTGCTTGGTTTGCTTAACGTCGTGCGCATGAGCGACCCAGGTTTAACCTCTCTAGCTATTGGAATTGATCTGACCACTCTGGGGTTGAATTTGAACTCTGCTGAAAATCTTTACAAGACGTTCAATTCTCCTTGGTCCGATGAACCTGCCAAGGGTGACCCAGAGTTCAGTGTGCCGCAGTGCTACTATGGCAAGCCCCCGCCTCCTGTGCATGTGAGCAGCAGTTCCCTGTCATTATTACACTGCTTGATTTTACCCATTTTTCGCTCTAACTTGTTTTGTGATGTGCAGCTAAGCCACTTCTCCAAGTTTCCGCTTGAAACCCTGTTTTATATATTTTACAGGTGATTTTCCTTGACAATTTAATTAGCATGCTTTCCATTGTCTACTTTCAACATGTTATTGAAATAAAAATAATTTTGCTCCCGTAACCATAACATCTCAGTATGCCAAAAGACAAAATGCAACTTTACGCTGCCGATCAACTGTGAGTCTATCCATTTTTTTGATTAATCTTTTTTGGTTTTTTGTTTCTCTTTTTCTTGCCTAAATTTACTGGACCCTGATTTAAATGCTGAAGTTGGTTTTGTGCTAAGAAGGGATATGTTTTTGCAGCTATAATCGAGGCTGGTTCTATCACAGAGAACACAGGTTGTGGTTGAAGAGAGTTCCTAACACAGAATCACTCGTGAAGACAGGAACTTACGAAAGAGGACCTTATCTGTGTTTTGATCCAAATACATTTGACACAATTCGCAAGGTTTCCCTTTCTTATATTTATTTCCTTACACATTCAGTGATCCTAGTTTCTGGAAGTAGTTAATCCTGTGTTTTTTTCAGGATAACTTGATTGTGCAGTATGAAATGGTGGAAAAGAGACCAGTTTTACCTCAGCATTGACCCATATGTATGAATTAGGTAGTGTAAGCTCATTTAGGGTGTAAAGCTGTGTAAGGTGTGCACACGAACGGAATGTAACCCATGCTTAATTTTTTGTTAACTTTTGTAGGCCAGTCAGTATTTCCTTACATCAGTTAGTGTCAACAGGTTTTAATACCCGAACGCCAATCACAGCCACCGGGAATTAGGTGTAATGAGTAGTGAAAGTATTTTATTGAGGTTCTGGCATAGATGTTTGTTTTAGCTTATTCAATATCTTGAAGTTACTTCCAGCTGCCTTCTGTAATTGATACTTTTTTTGATACTCAAAGCACACTTGAGCAAAGTAAAACCCAACAAGCCCAAGAAAGCAGAAACTAAACAGTAATAAAGTCCTTACTAAACAGCAATAAAGCTCGAATTGAAGCGCGGATTCGCAATGCTCAATGCCGTCTGCAAGCCAATTCCCAACGTTCCCGTTACTCAAGCAACCCAAGCTAGTGGCCAATATGACCTCCGCTGAATCGATGAAGAAGGTGAGCTTGTTTAGTTTCGCTTTTCAGTCATTTCATTCCTGACAACAGAGCGAGATCCTCTGCGTCTCTTGAACATGGGATCGAAGCGCCTCATACTTGATGCGCCGACAGCACTGCACCGCACCATCCTTTCACCAGATAGCAGTGAAGCCTGTCTCCCTCCTGAATGAGACCAAGAACCATCATAATAAATATCGAAGGATGATTAGTTAGATATTAAGATATTTACGGTTGCCACACCAGTGTCACAGATATATGGAAGGTCATAAATGTAATTTGGCGCATGATATAAATAGGAACAAGTTGTATTTAGCTCAGTTGGTAAGAGCCGGAGCCAAAGTGCCACCACTGGAGCCAACCCGGGTTCGATTCCTGATGAGGGCAGGACAGGGGTTCTGCGGGGTAGGATAGAGGGAATTAATTTAATTGGCTTAAGAATGGGGGTTGTCCATTCCTTGACCAATTTTTTTTTTTTTTTAAAAAAAAGGCAGACAATGAATTAAACAACTTCCTTCTTCTATCCTAATCTCCTCTCCTTCATCTAACCCTAATTTTATTCTCATCTTCATCTCAATCTTCACTCCATATCCATGTATGCATCAATGGTGCTCTCGTTGAGAGGCGTTGATTAAGAATTAAGCGATGCAGATGTGGAAGCCCTAAATGCAGCAGTAAATTTACTTGATGAAATCAACACACGATTCAAGCGAATGGAAGAATTGTATCGTGCAGAGGTGATTGATGTACAACCCGCTCAATCTGATTCAAGTTCTCAAGTGAAGGTTGTGACTGATTTGGTTCAGACCTCACAATCGGAGGTGTTGCAGCATAATGATGAAGTCCTCCATCCCAATTCAACCAGGTAGTTCGAAGTAGAAATACCTAGTTTAACAGAAGACTTGGTTGTGAACGGGGTTGCTGTTGCTCAGAAAGATGTAATAGAGGATGTGGAAGATGCATTGGTCACAGAGGATGATGAGCGGGTTGTCGTGGATCCAAATAGCAAATTTCATTATGAAAAGTTGAGTAGGAAGGTAAACCTAATTGATTTTTCATTGTGTTTGGAGTTGTACGAATCTGAATTTGTGTATGAGAAGGTTGAGCAAGGATTTGAAGATCAGATGTGCAATCTAAGTGCTCCAATTATCTTGTGCACACCACCTGTTTGTGAAAATTCCTCAAAGACCATGTGTTCATGTTATGTGAACATGTTTGGTGTGGCTTGTCCTTCCAATTTTCAACTGTTTTGGATGCTCAACGCAAATTAGTTTGGCCAAAGAAGTATCTCATATTATTGCCTAAGAGACCTCCTGATGACATTGTCTCAATCATAATATGAAAGTTCAAGTGCAACCGGTCCCCACCTTGACGCATGGTCTTATTGTTCTCTTCCCCAAGACCACCAGATTTGAAGATGTATTTTTTGTTGAACCTTGAAGACAAGGTTCTCCGAAGGGGAAGGAATGTCACGGATATATGGAAGGTCATAAATGTAATTTGGCGGATGATATAAATAGGAACAAGTTGTATGCAAAAGACAGACAATGAATTAAATAACTTCCTTCTTCAATCCTAATCTCCTCTCCTTCATCTAACCCTAACCCTAATTCTATTCTCATCTTCATCTCAATCTTCACTTCATATCGTGATCTTGATTTTTTCGGGTTAGTTGATGCCCCACAAGGTTTTCCATAATTTTATCATCCTGGAGGGGTTCGCCAAATCTCCCGGCATAAACATTCACTTCGAATGTATCATCCAATACGTTGAGCATGTGGAGACTCCCCTAACTGGTTAGCCCCCAAGAGATTGGGTTGCCGATCGTGTTTTGAGTCAGGTCTTCCCTGGGGGAATTGTTTAACCTTTGATATCCCACGTCAAGCGTGAGAAGGCATGTTTCCCACCCCTGCGCTCATAAGGTCACTCTTAAAAAAGTAGCGCGCCTTGAACGGTTGACTTAGAAGAAGGTTCGGCCTAGTGAGAATGCGTCATCCTTGTTTAAACAATAGAGCATCAATAAATGTTGCTAAGCTTCGGAAACCTAGACCACCACTCTTCTTCAAAAATTGCTTGACAAACTGGGCTACCAAGTGAATTTGAGTCTGACTGTTTCAAGAAGATCACCAAAAATTTAAGAAAGCCCTTCTACAACCTATCATATAGTTCGAGTTGAATCTTATAACATTGCATCGTAAAATAGGAATAGCCTGGCCCACTGACTTGATCAAGATTTCTTTGCTGGTACGAGATAACAGCTCAGACTTCCAATCTTGCATCCTCCTTGCAAACTCTCTCCTCCAAGGCACCAAAGGTTTGCATTTTTTTTGTCCCACTACTGTAATGAGATCCAGGTTTTTTGGGTCGCTTTCTAGAGATGGCACACTCGTAATTCGACATGCCTCATTCCTGATAAGTGCACTTACATTCAAACTGCACACCAACTGACGAGCACGTCGTTGAGTGCTGCAAATTTGTCCCGACTCTCCTACTAGTATAGTATTGGTAAGCTGGGGTCGAATCCACAGGGAACGGTGAGAAGTCGTCTTTTGATCTACACTAAAGATTGGGGTTTGTGAGTGAAAGCAATTAAAGAAAAGAAAACAGTTGCGCAAGTAGAACTGGCGCAGAATCAGAAAGCAATCACGTAAGATGTTAATAAATATAAAGGAGATGAGCTCGGTTCAGATTCTTCACTAACATGTTTATCATTGGTCACTAAAGATACATGATATAAAGTTCACGCCAGTTAAGGTCTTGTCACAGCTTAATAACCTACACATACATTCCGGTCAAAGTCCGTATGATATTATTATTCATTCTAGTCTAGTCAACCACGAATCCGGTCAAGGTAGCTATCGACTATTCTAGTGTTACTCCTATCATTCACAGTCACGTACTTCTGATAGTTTAACTATAGATAACAGATTTTACGACTAAGTCTGCGGTGCAAGGCTTCGCTTAATTGTCTAACCTAATTATCATGCAATTGAGCTTGGAATAATAATACTAAACTTATAATGCAATTAAGAACAAAACCTCAAAACATGTCATTCATAGATCTGAATCCAAACCGAATTCAGTAAGTTAGCTATAAATATTGAACAACTAAAGTAACAAAGCAAATCTGAGTGATGCGTCGTCTGGCTTGCGTCGGCAGCTTGCGCGCACGGCTAGGTCTGAATTCTGCTCTGAGCCGCTTGGTCCCCTCTGCGCAGCATATAAATCGCATGTCTGTGATTTCCTTGAAGCTTTGTATTTATACTCTTGCCTCCTAGGGTTTCCACGAATATTTAGGCAAGAAAATCTGTAGGAAATCATCTTTATCTCTAAAAATCAGCTTTGGGAATATCTTGATCTCCAAAAACCGACTTAGAAATATTCTTTGCGCGTGATGACGTCATCGCTTCAGATATTTCGCTGATTACTGACGTCATCGTTTTGCTCTGCTGTGCGCGACCCTTACTCGCGCGCCACACTGCTCGCGCGCTTGTTGTCTTTGGCTCTTTGTCACTTTGTTGTCTTTTGTTCCGAGATTCACCCTTCTTGTTACACTTTTGATCTAACTCTTCTTTTAAACCTGAGATATAAAACTACATCAAAAGCGTAATCTTATACTAAAATATGTTAGAATATAAGCAGTGTAAATGACCTAAAATAGCATACAACAGTGCTTTATTAAATCCCCCACACTTACTCTTGTTCGTCCCTGAACAATCCAGCTTCCTTACCTCTTGTGTAATGTACGCGTGAATGTTGGACTTACTGCGCCACATGTCTGCGCCACCCACACAACCTGCGCAACTGTGACTATACAACACAAAACTGATTTAAGTAATTAATTCAAAACTCTGTTTTACCTCTCTTGTGGAATGCATACCAATTTGGATGATTGGGAGATGGTCCTGTTTAAGCACCGGTCACCGAATTCTTCTTGATTTGCAATTGCATGGTTATTCATTTTCGCTTTTTCTGGTACATGATTGATTCGCGTCTTAAGGTTTCTGAGCTTTACGTCTTTGACGCTTAACTTTTTGTTCTCGGACAGTTTGATACACACTTTGTTGCACGATTTCTTCTTTTCATTGTTTCGGCCTTTTGAGTTTTCACTTTGAACTGAATACTTGCTGGTCCGGATATTATTCTTCCTTAGAACGGCTTCCAATCATGGCCTTCAGATAGCAGCTATGGAACCACGCCCCGCTCTCGCTTCTGACCAGTCGCGCGCAAGTCAGGCCACGCGTTTGCAACCGCGCGCCCCTTCCTGAGCAACTAACTTCAGCGAAGACGGTCTGTTTTCCCGTCTCGTCACACCATTAGGGTTTTGCCTTCGGCACTTGCGTGACTGAGCTTGCTCTTTTTCCTTTGACTGCAAAGTACCAACCTCCACGACCACTCATAACCATACAACCGCTCCTCAAGTTTGGTTCGGACGACTGCTTTTCTAGGACATTACTATCAGCTCCACATCCCTCTTTATTCCACTCAAGAGAACACACAAAATTCGAAAAAAATATCAAAAATCAAAATATATCGTATATGCACAAATTAACGGAGGTGCGCGAGTAACGCACTTAGGTCGCGCACGCCAATGTTTTTCGCGCACAATTACCTCTTGAGATTTCACATGTCAGCTAGTCTAAGCTAAAAATAAACTAAACTAACCTAAGCTAAACTACCAAATTCCCCCCACACTTAAACAAAAACGTGTCCCCACGTTTCAGAAAAGTATAAATGAGGAAATTGTATGCATGCAAAAAACTAAGTTATCTAAAAAAAATCCTAATGCAACTAAAACGTGTAAAGTAAAGTGACGGGTTACCTCCCGACAAGTGCCTTTGTTTAACATCGTTAGCTCGACAGTACCTTGCGCAGACTATAGCGCACCAGTGTTCTCCCCCACACATGAATTTTTTCCCTTTTTTGTTATCAGCTTTGTTCCTGCATGTCAAACATTCAAGTGCATAATTAGAATCGGTGCTTAACTGGGAGTTAGTGACATCAAAACCAGAATAAAAGTTTGGAATAAAAAGGTTCAAATCTGTTTATGTCGCGCAGTCATAGCGCGCGTCTGCACTCGCTCACGCGCTTCTCTCGAACCATGGTGTACTCGCGCACCAGCTGGCGCGCGACTTGGCTCGTTCAGCTCCAAACTTTTGATCATATTTAAGACCACTCTTGGCGATATCAGGCAGAGTCTCCCCCTTACCCTTGTAGTCATAATCTGAGTGGTATTTCGGTTGTTGAAACGCAACCACAGGTTCCTGCGCATCAGATGGTACAAGCTTATTAGCAACAATTTTAACATTAAACGCTCCAATGTACCTCTCATCTGCTGGCGTTGATTCAGCGTGCTCTTCAATAATCTCCTCATCCGAATATGCTGAATCCAATGAATGCGCCTCTAGTTGCGCGCTTTCCAGTGCGCGTGTGACAGCTGGTGCACTTGATGTCTCCTTGTCTGACCTGAGTATCTCTGCATTTACCCCGTTTTGAGAAGAGGTTCTTCTTGCTTTCCTTTGCTCCGTGATTTCGATTATGATAGTGGAGATCTCTATCAGCTGATTTTCAATGAGAGTGAAACGCTTGTCATTTTGCTCTTCGTTCTTGCGTACGATTTCTGCCAGCTGACCGACTATGTCCTCTAGAGACCTTCTTGGTTGCTGATTGTATTGCGTGGTCCTTCAGCGCATCTGTGCGGTGGGTTGTATGAAGCAGCTGGCGCGAAAGGTCGCGCGCCAGTTGGAGCGTTAGGTTGCGCGCGCCAGTCAGCGCGCGGTCTCTGGAAATTCTGATCCGCTCTCCAACTAAACCCATTCTCAGCAGCAAACATCTCTTTTATGGTGCGTCGAACTACCGATTGTGTAGGAACGCGCGCGACAGGTGGTGGCGCACAAGCATCAACATTATATTGGATCTGGACCTCATTCCTCAATGCCGCGTCGGCCATTCTTTGCTCAAAATCTCTCTGAACCTCCCTTCTGATAGCATCCAACTCTGCGGGGTTCAGTCTAGCAAACAACTTCTCGACATTGCGCGCTGGCGCATCTGGTGTGTTGTCCATGCGTCTGGCAATAACGCTGTTCTCACCACTATTTTCCATACAAAATAAAAACTACAACCTAAGTTAAACGTAGCTAATATTTTTGGATTTTTTGTATAAAAAACAGAAAAGTAAATAACAACTAAAAAGAAAGGAAAAGAAAATTTCTCTAGCGCGTTCCCCGGCAACGGCGCCAAAATTTGACGAGCACGTCGTTGAGTGCTACAAATTTGTCCCGACTCTCCTACTAGTATAGTATTGGTAAGCTGGGGTCGAATCCATAGGGAACGGTGAGAAGTCGTCTTTTGATCTTCACTAAAGATTGGGGTTAGTGAGTGAAAGCAATTAAAAAAAAGAAAACAGTTGCGCAAGTAGAACTGGCGCACAATCAGAAAGCAGTCACGTAAGATGTTAATAAATATAAAGGAGATGAGCTCGGTTCAGATTCTTCACTATGAATTTCCATGTTTATCATTGGTCACTAAAGATACATGATATAAAGTTCACGCCAGTTAAGGTCCTGTCACAGCTTAATAACCTACACATACATTCCGATCAAAGTCCGTATGATATTATTATTCATTCTAGTCTAGTCAACCACGAATCCGTCAAGGTAGCTATCGACTATTCTAGTGTTACTCCTATCATTCACAGTCACGTACTTCTGATAGTTTAACTATAGATAACATATTTTACAAATAAGTCTGCGGTGCAAGGCTTCGCTTAATTGTCTAACCTAATTATCATGCAATTGAGCTTGGAATAATAATACTAAACTTATCATGCAATTAAGAACAAAACCTCAAAACATGTCATTCATAGATCTGAATCCAAACCGAAATTAGTAAGTTAGTTACTCACACTGAATGTATACATTTCAAGAATAAATATTGAACAACTAAAGTAACAAAGCAAATCTGAGTGATGTCGTCTGGCTTGCGTCGGCAGCTTGCGCGCACGGCTAGGTCTGAATTCTGCTCTGAGCCGCTTGGTCCTCCTCTGCGCAGCATATAAATCGCATGTCTGTGATTTCCTTGAAGCTTTGTATTTATACTCTTGCCTCCTAGGGTTTCCACGAATATTTAGGCAAGAAAATCTGTAGGAAATCATCTTTATCTCTAAAAATCAGCTTTGGGAATATCTTGATCTCCAAAAACCGACTTAGAAATATTCTTTGCGCGTGATGACATCATCGCTCCAGATATTTCGCTGATTGCTGACGTCATCGTTTTGCTCTGCTGTGCGCAACCCATACTCGCGCGCCACACTGGTCGCGCGCTTGTTGTCTTTGGCACTTTGTCACTTTGTTGTCTTTTGTTCCGAGATTCAGCCTTCTTGTTACACTTTTGATCTAACTCTTTTTTTAAACCTGAGATATAAAACTACACCAAAAGCGTAATCTTATACTAAAATATGTTAGAATATAAGCAGTGTAAAGGACCTAAAACAGCATACAACAGTGCTCTATCACCAGCTCAGAATTTGCAAAGTTTATAACCTGCTTAGATAAAGATTCGTACTCTTCCGGAACTTCTTTAACTGTTCGGATCCCATTGAGATTAGCTCAAAGAAAGAAGGAATTATCATTCACAAACAGGAGATGGGTGATGATTGGAGCTCTGCGGCTAATCTTGATGCCCCTAATCCGGCCTCGCTCAACTAGAGCGTCGAGCGTTGCTAAAATCCATTCAGATGCAATGATGAATAAATAAGGCGAGATGGGATCAGCTTGTCGAATACCTCTAGCTGGAGTGAAGAATTCAGAATAATAATTATTTAACTTTACACTATAATGCACAGAGCGGACACATTGATGGACTTTTTCCACCCAATCACTATTACAACCCAAAGTCAGCATCATATTCTCTAGGAAAGGCCACTCTAGACGATCAAGGGCTTTGCTCATGTCCAATTTTAGAGGCATATATCCCTCCTTTTACCATGTCTAGTTCAAATAAAATGACCAACTACATGCGCAATCAAAATGTTAGTCGACCATTCACAAACGCACCAGGATCACAACAGGCGGTGCGAGCTTAAGCTTGTTCGCAAGGATTTTTGAAATTATCTTCATTTTCAAATTACAAAGGCTGATTGGTCGGATATTTTACATCCTAGTAGGATTCTTGCACTTAGGAATTAATACAATCTTTGTGGCGTTAATTCTGATATTTAGCATATTCTCATTCAGAAAATTCAGAGCTTCACTATATACCGCTTGTCGTACTATATCCTACTGCTTTTGAAGAAAGAAAGTTGGGAAGCCATCACTTCCCAAAGCTTTATTGGGTGCCATATGAAAGAGGGTCATCTTAAATTCCTCTGTTGTAGCAGGGTAACAAAGATATGCATTCATCTACGCCTGAATTTTGCTATGCACAAACCGCAACGAATAACCCCAATCAATATTTTTAGGCACAATACTAGATTAAAAGATATTAACAAAATAGTGGTTAGCTAGGTCAATGAGGTGTTGGATCCGTCACTGTTTCTTATTGGAGACAATTAACGTCTTGATCCAATTTGTGTTTCTCCTGTGAGATGCTTTTGCGTGGAAAAAACGTGTGTTTCAATAGCTATCTTGAAGCCAATCAATTCAAGATCTTTGCATCTAGGTAAATCTTTGCGAGTCAACCACTGCTCTATTTGTCTCTTTATTTTCCTTTTCTTTTCTACCACCCTAAGAGTTCGAGTTGATGAGTGTAATACCTCCAACTAGACTTTATACACTAGTACAAATTGGTTATTTAACATCGCTTAAATGAATGAGCGTTGTTAGATATGATATATAACAACGCTTAAATTAATAAGCGATGTTAGAAATAACATATAACAGTGCTTAAATTAATAAGCGATGTTAGATAGAACATATAGCAGCGCTTAAAGAAAAAAGCGTTGTTAAAAAATCGTCCGAAAAAAGTATTATGAGAATTACAACGCTTTAATACATTTAACATCGGTTATAGAAAGGCAATGTTAAATGTCTACAATTAATAACGCCTATTATTAAAGCGTTGTTAAAGGTAAGTTACTATAAAAAAAATTTAAATACAGCCTTGTTGTATGTTGTTAGGTTAATCATACGAAAGCGATTTTTTACCTTTTACTAACGTCAAGTCGTCTTCACCTCCGAACCACCATCTTTCTTCGTCGTGTGTGAATTATGTGAGTCATTTTTCTCGACTTATGTTGATTACTGATTTAAATATGATGTGCGTATTTTTTATTCACATGTGGTTATCAATGTCCATAACAATCTTCGTCTTGTGCGTTTTACTTATCTGCTTGAAGGTTTTTGAATTTTGGATGTTTAATGGTTAATGATTGGTTAGTCAAAGGGATCGAAGTTTGATGTTATTAAATCATTTTTCTGTTGCTTACGAAGATGAAATTAGAGACTTTTGTCAATTTGCTAAGGATTTTGGCTGACCGGAATGACGCTGAATATGTGTATCGTGCATGCATTGATTGTTAGAATAACAAAAGATAAGAGTATTAGATCTTCATAAACATTTATTGTTTAAAGAAATTGATTCATGGTACAAACTTTGGCATCTTCACGGCGATAATGAAACAGCCAGTTCTCCCCCACAGACGGAACAACAATTTAATGATGAAAATATGGATTGGGAGGATGATCATCTTATTAGAATGGTGAACAACATTGAGAAAAAGGTGAATGTCAGGCCATCTGTCATTGAAAAACTAATATTCTGAGATACTTTTATACGATGGGTGCACTAAATTTACCAAATTTCACCAGTGTTAAAGTTGTTTAATCTGAAAGTAAAGAATGGATGTAGTGATAAGAGTTTTACAGAACTATTAACATTGGTATCAGAAATGCTTCTTGATCTGAACACATTATCTACTCATACTTATTACGCGAAGAGGGTAATGAGTCCTCTAGGAATCGAGTACAAAAAATTCCATGCTTGTCCAAACGATTGCGTTTTATTTTGAGGTCGATATAAAGATCTAACTGAATGCCCAGTTTGTAGCTCTTCTAGATACAAACGGAACAAAACTCGTATTATCAATTCAAAAGGTGCACCATCTAAGCTAAAAAGATCAAAAATAAAATGCACAAAGGAACTTCCGTCGTGTGTAGCTTAAACTTGGCGCATATGCTCCAACAAATCTATCATGTAGATAATGTTGTGTGGCTGAATTTTTTAGCTATTTCATAAGATAAATGACATGACCAAAGCTCATATCAAAGCTCCTATCATCAAAATTCAATTCTTCTTATGTCAAAAAGAATTTATGACCACCAACAAGGCAACAACTAAAGTATGCATTCTCGTATGATTGAAAACTAACTAAACACTAACAAGACAAGTTGATCAGTCCTACCATCAAAGTATAAAATAGTGATCAGTATTCATAAGTATAAATGCAAACACACCGAGCATACAATCCACACTTAAGTGAAGATCATACATCAACTCATCAAGTCTCATCATGCAACATATAAAAGCAAAATAAAAATAAAAACTAATTATAGTCCGAGTTACTTTCCGCAAAGGTCTAGTTTAGTCTTGACAAGACATGAAGTGCGTTAATCCACCTTAAAATCTCATTTGAATTTATTCCCATCAAGTCTGCAATGGATTTCAATTGTGAGTTCCATCCATCGGAACATGTCTTTCCTTTAAAATTGACAGCGCGTCGTTGTGCATTGCAAATCTAAATTTATAATCCTACTCAAAACTAGTACAACACTAAGCAGGGTCAAACCCAAGGAAAAGTAATCTAGTGTCGGAGTTATACTACTAACTAATCCTAAGCCTATCAGGGGGTTTTGGAGGTTTATTTGTAAACTAAAACTAAGAGTTTTACTAACAAATGAGAAATCACAGTTTAGGGAATCTCGTTGCAACCAGTAATCACATACCAGACACGTCTTAATCTAGTAAATTATAGTAGTTCAAATTAGATAGTCCTGCTAGGATTGTTACCTAATTCTAGTTCTATCTTCTATTACTCGCTAGAGTCTCAAGATGACAAACAATTACCTAAATAAACTACCACATAACTCCACCGCTAGGCTTTGCTACTATGACAATTCAATTAAGTATCATGCAATTGCTATAAACCTAAGTTCACCGCTAGGCTGAGTCAAGCAAATAACAATACATGCAATTATAACAAAGAACAGAATTTACTAAATTAAAACTTGCTATTCAGTGATCTCATACAACGTTGCAACTCAATTCCCCAAACTGTAGGGAATTTAGCTACTTATAGAAAACATTGTAACAAAATAAAATATTGAAATTGAGTGTGAAGAGTTATCAATTATGAAGACTAAGGTTGAAGCTTGATGTCCAATTCCTCCAGCAAAGCTCTGAATTTCGTCAAGAAGCTCTTTCTTCAATTAGGATCGAAACCCTAATCAAAAGCTGCTAACTTTTTGAAATGGGCCAGGCTGAGCTGACCGCGGTCCCTTAAGGAATTAATTCCGCGAACCCTAAAGGATTTCTTAAATTGTAATACCGTCCGCCGTGAATCAATCAATCTTTGAGTGTATTTCTTGCATCATAGTCTTTTGATTACTCAAGTAAGAGGCAAGCATGCTTTCAATATTCGATGTCTTACTTGATGATCGATAATTCTAATGCATGTAGCTTCGGTCACGGATATGATCTTTCCAATCAAACCTCTCATCTTGCGCTCGATGATCATCTCCGCTCCAATATGTAATTTGTTGATTGTATGAGTACATCCTCGCAAAAGAAATGAATGTGTTTAGTGAATTAACAAATCAAAACAAAAGTAAAATAAAAATATATACATGAATAGTCTAAAACTACATTAAATATTTCTAATAATGCACTGAAACGTTACTCCCCGACAACAACGCCATTTTGAAAAATGTATTTTTAACTCTTTATATTTGTCTAATTCGTTTTAGGGGTCAAGTACTAGTCAAACAATATTTATAAAACTCGAAAGTCCAAGTATCGTCCCAAGAGAACAAACGTAGTGAATTTACTATATAATCAATATTATGTCTTATCTATTCTGTTAAAAAGTTGTATGTTGTAAACTATATTTTTAAGGTAAGCAAATAATGGAGATGAAATATTTCCCAATAAGACAAGTGTTCCAAAATCAAACTTCACTTGTGTGTATCGCTCAATTCATGCAATGAACTTAATACTCTAAACATGTTATACGACATATGAGAATAGACCATGTGCGCTTATGATCCTTTGGTCATCACTCAAGCAACTCATTTAACACTATGAATCCCTCCATTGAGGCAAAACTCAATTATTCCTAATTACTAACACTCCACCATTGTAGGCATTATCAGTAACTAGAAACACATTAGGCACAAGTCCTTTCAAATAAAATAACTCATCCTCTGTGTGTATGTTACAGCTCACGATTATCGATGTTGCGAATAACATTCACCTACGTACTACCATTCATAGTTACTGTAGTTAGTGTCAATCCTACATCAATCTGATTAATCACCTAAGTCATTGCTAGTATTGGTTCTTAACTTATGCAATTCATCCGATTTAGCATCCATCTAATGCTAACTAATTAACATGAACGTAAGAATGGAAACATGTAGAATTGAATATAATCACATAATAAGAAAAGAAATTCATTCATCACATGAAAAGAGTTAGATACAACACGAGATCAATAGGATTCTCGAACAATACGAATACTCCCAAATAAAACTAGAATACATTTACAAATAAGAAGAAAGTAAGATCGATGGAACCGTATGTAAAGACGGATCTTCAATCTTCTTCGAGTCTTTGTCGTTCTCTTCTAACAATTTGGTGTAGTCTCTTCTCCCTCAAAATCAGTCTCCCAATTTCTTCTCCATTTCTTCTTTTTTATTCTAGGACTTAACTTGAAATTTGGGCTCTAAATAATTGGGTCGCTTGGTGTGCCTGCCCACAGGCACAACCCAAAACATGCACATGCACATGCACATGCACAGGCACAGGCACAGGCACATGGCACAGGCACAGGCACAGGCACAGGCACAGGCACATGCACATGCACAGGCACAGGCACATGCACATGCACAGGCACAGGCACAGGCACAACCATTATATAATTCAGGCATCAAATTTTGTTATTCATTCTGCCGGAAAAATGAAACTTGCTCATAAGCGCTACGTTAGTCTTCCTTAGGTATCGAGTGACATTCTTGAAAATCAAATCTTGCTCATAGGCATCACGTGCAGGGACGGATGCAAGATTTGATAATAGGTAGGGCTATTTTTTATATTTTGGGGAAGATTACATTTTTGATTGGGCTAAAAAAAATTACTGAAAATTAATATGGTCAAATTTCATTTTTTTTGTTTTGGCTAAAACTTACTTGGGCTAAAACCCATATAGCCTTAGTTTATGCATAGGCACCACATAAGCTATGTATAGGCACCAACACACATTCTGAAAAAATGAAATATGTCCATAGGCAATGACTCATTCTTGGGCATGTAGTCATGTACTAAAATTGTCTAATACAGGCACCAAAATCTATTTTTTTTATTTCTTCCCAAATCATTTCCAAAGCTTCAAATTTCTTGATTTAACGTAAAATATCAAGTAAACAATTAAAACAACAATAAAAGTTCGGAAAAGTTAATCGAATCCATTGGTATTTGAGTTAATAGTAATTTGAGAATTCAACTTATCATTAATAAAGTGTCTAAAAAAATAAAATATGTGGTTGAGAGATTTAAACATACGAGAGCCGACCAAGACTGGTGACTAGGTAGGAAGAACTGAAGTTAACGGTCAAGTGATGACATTTTTATTGGGGTTAGTGCTAAAAATAGCTTATAGGGCTGTTGTTGTTGTTTTTCAGCTGGATTAAATTGCAAGGTAGGCTGAAATAATGTGATCAAGTTATTTTTGGTGCATTTATGCATAATATTATTTCTATGTTGGTGGTTTCTTAATTTGTTATTGTGTTTTATACCATTTGAATTTGGTGCTAGTTGAATTAATTAAATTAATGAGATCAGTGTTACAAAAATCTGGATACGATGCAATTCGCGATACAAATACATAATTCGTTATACTTTGTGTATCGGATACGATGAATACCTTATACTTAATATTTGTGATTTTGTTTTTGGTATGGTTAAGAATAAAAGGAAGTGTTTATACCTATTACATAATATGAGTTAGGAGCTAGAGAGACACATTATTTTGTGAAACCGATGGACGTAATCTTAGGCGTTGATTTGATTAATTTGACGGTTGAGATCAAAGTTGGTTTTTAAATATTGGACGGTTGGATTTGCATAAAACACGAGCGGTTATGGATTGTCGGTTATCGGTATCAACCTTTGGATTAATAAAAATGAATGGTTGAGATTGTGTCCTTCGGTCCTACTAAAAGATGGTTGTCCCTCTAGAACCCATTCCATTTCTACATAATATATTATAATATTTAATTTGAAAATTAGAGAATATTCTCAAAAAAAATAAATGACAACCAAATATACAAAGTAATTTTTTGGAATATTACTATTATTTTTTATTTGGACTGATACGTTTTATGGTGAGAAGGGTTTTAAATAAATTACAAAATATACATATTCCAGAAAGGCAATGGATCAAATGAAAAGTACTAGATTGGTTATAAAATGCAAACAAATCTAAAACCATTAGATTTCAATCAACGGTTATAATTAAAGAATATTAATTAATATAAATAATTACAAATTAACAACAAGGCAATAATGGAAATACACTGCATTACATATTTTTTCAAATATTCTCATTAATATCCAATCCCTTATTTTAAAGGGATCGAGTAAACCGACTTTCAATTTTTCTTCTTTCATTTTCAGTTTTTGTTTCATAGATTTCTCAAACTCGTTTCTTACCGTACTCCTAAAACAATGGCTTCTCAATTTATTGATGCTGCTCCTAAAACTCTTTATTGATGCTGCTCCTCCCTCTTGTAGTTATTACACGCCCTCCCATTTTCAGTCCATAAACATTCCTAACATCTATCGGCTTCACTGCAAACTTACCACCCAGTGTTCTGAAAACACGTCTCTTCCAGAAGTCGAAATACGAATCAACAAACATAATTATCCGAGTCTTTTGAAAGGTATTCTTGTCAGCTCTAAAATGCAGAGATACTGCTCCAATCCTCATATATCAATCACTGCAGTCCTTTGTATCGGACTCAAAGAATTAATCACGTCAGTTAGCAATTTCGGCGATCCTCTGCACAGAATCCCTTTGAATTGTCCTACCCTCCTCTTCTCAGTTTCTCATGATCCGATAATTTTTCTATAGTTTCTGTTTCTTTGACTTTAAAAGATGATCCGAAGAGACGGAAGAGTCACTTTCTGTTGAACTTACCAGCTTTATCGAAATCACCAGTATCTTCATTTGCCTCTGAAGATACATCTGGATCAAGGTGTAGGATATCAAAAAAAGTAATCACGATCCACTAAATAAGACCTATGATTTCTAGAATCATACGACACCAATTCATGAATCATATGTGAGACACTAAAAAGGATGCCAAAATTGGAATGCATACCTTGTTCTGATTCTGAATCATTGTCATCGTCCGATATCTTTCGTTTTTTCCCTGAATTTGTAACAAACAATATGTTACTCAGTGTTTGATTAATGATGATATTTGAATAATTATGATACGAAAGAAATAGATTAACCTTTCGCTATATCAGTTTTCTTTTTTGAACTTCTATTGTCTTGCCTCTTCTTTTGTCTGACATTTTTCCCTACACAATTTATTATGAACACATGAACCTATGTGTTCAATTATTCAAAATGCATGAAAATTATAAACGTATTACCGATACCTTTTAATTTACGAGAAGACGTACTTCCATGAGTTTTTTCAAAGTAACGATCCAATCTCCTTTTCGATCTCATCTCATTAGGATCAGCATACTAACGAGTCTTTGGATGAATTGAATAATTTTAGTATCAGTAGGGAGGGGTGATTTTTTTAGGTTCATCAAATTACCTGAGTCAGTATCGGAAATGTAATTCAGAGATCGTGATTTGGAGGAATCTGCACAAAACAACGAGAACTCTCAGTTGCCGCATATCGTATTAAAATCGTATTAGTCATACATGAGATCAATGTACACGAACCTGGTGATTCGTTGGCTTCAAAATACGTATCTCGTATATCTCTAATAAGTGAGGTTGGGACGATGGCCAGCTTGTTTTTGTCACCAACAGGTTGTTTCCCTTTTTTACTCTTGTTCCTGCGTTTTGTCATAAAAACAATAATAAACAAACGTGTCACAGTTTTCATACACTTATAGAATTTATACTCCGGTAAAAAATATAAGATTTCCACATATGATTCATGATCTGATGTAGTATGATTCATGAATCATATGGGGTCATTTGCTGAATCTAGTACTAACAAGTGCCCTTAAATATGTCGCAAATCATTAAAAACCATCAACAACCAAACATGTCAAAACATTTCACGCATAATCAAATTATAAACCAGAATGATTAACAGACAACACACAATCCACATATGATTCATGAATTGCTTCGACATGATTCATGAATCATATGGTTGCATTTGCTGAATCTTGTGCTAACAAATGCCCTTAAGTATGTCGCAAAACATTAAAACCCATCAACAACCAAACATGTCAAAACAGTTCACGCATAATCAAATTATAAACCAGAATGATTCACAGACAACACACAATTCCACATATGATTCATGAATTGCTTCGACATGATTCATGAATCATATGGATCATTTGCTGAATCTTGTGCTAACAAATGCCCTTAAGTATGTCGCAAAACATTAAAAACCATCAACAACCAAACATGTCAAAACAGTTCACGCATAGTCAAATTATAAACCAGAATGATTCAAAGACAACACACAATTCCACATATGATTCATGAATTGCTTCGACATGATTCATGAATCATATGGGGTCATTCGCTGAATCGGTTACTAACAAAAACTTAATCATGCAATCATGTACATACATGATTCTTTAGTTACAGTACTATGATTCATGAATCTACTGTAATCATTCATTGGAAGAAACTGGCACCAACAGATGTTAATAGTAAGTGGGATACCATATTTGTTCACAAATCTTCGTGGAGTCATGGTGGGGCCTGTCGTGCGACCTGTAAACGAACTAGGTTAGTAAAACTACGCTTCAAAGTAGTTACCCAACACGGTAATTGCTTGTTTCGGTACCTGCGACCCCCGATTCAAATTAGGGTTTGCGATCTACAAACGAAGGAGACTTTTAGCTTGAAGACGACGGTTCTGGAATCGTACGGCGGGGCGACTAGGGTTCAATTTCGTCGATTCTGCGTGAACGGGATTCCAAATGCAATCGATATCTCAAAACAGAAACGAAGATTGTGTGTGAACGGGTTTTTCGGGAACCATATCAAAACCGCCTCATTCTTGAATTTTTCTAGGCTAATTTACCCTTTCTACGTTTCCAAAATAATGATATCGTATTTAATGTTTCGTTTAATTGCATTTCGACCCCCAAATTAATAATCGTCCGATCTGATTATTTAACGATCCAGATCTGTTTGTATTTTATAACTTAAAAGTATTTTTCACCTGATCCTTACTCTTGCAGAAAATATAAAAAGATTCAGATTTTATAAAAATATACAGTTGGCAGAAAAACAAAAAATGAGGTTAAAATATACATACTGAGTGCTGAAATCAGAAATAGTTATAAAAACAATATAATTATTCAAAAGAATTAAATAACAAACAGCCAAAGACAGACTCAAAACTGAGAGATTACAACAACACGACGTCGTCCCAAATACGCCGTTCATCATCTTCCACCGATCTTTCTCGAAAAACCCTAGCGACGCCCCCTCCATCTCGCAATCGAATAGTTGTTTTGACTTCCCTTCTTCTCTCGCAATCCAATCAGTAGTCGATGTCGGCGATCTGAAACGCTAAGGTTTCGTATAGTTCCTTCGGTGGTAACTCAAAACTGGCATGTATGGCTTGGAGAGAGTTATCCCGAAAGGCAAGAAATCAGGTATATTTTGTTCAGTTCGCACCGTTGCTAGGTGTAGCCAAAATTACGATTTGTCGAAGCTGCTGGGTTACTGCTTTATAGTCTAAGTGTTCTGTGATGTTGGGTGCCTGAGATCCCTTCATTGTTAGATTTGTTCAAAGCTGACTTAAGTTAATGCTTGTTCAATTTCCCAGTTACACTGATACATTGTAGTTCCAGGAAAGAAAACTGATGCAACATTGATTACTTTTTGCACAATTAAAAGTTTTTGAGCTATTTCCCTTCCTCTGTTTTTTGTATGTTATCTTTCTGATAGTTTAGTCATGATTAATTTTTACAGGGCATTATAAACAATATAAAAACCTTTGGTTATCTGAGATGCAGAGAAGTTGCAGTTCCTCTATCTATGTTTGGTAATGCAGCAAATTGTGCGGCTTATGTTAAACCGGTACGAGGTATGTTTATGCTTTAATCTTATTTATTGATCAAATTTTGTTTCTTTTTCACTGTTATTATTTTGAATCATAAATATTCGGAAGCAACAACTGGCGTCCTCCTTTCAGAAATAATGTTGACTAAACTTTGTATATATCCTCTTTTAAAAATTAGAGTAACCCAGTTCTCGTGTATGTGTGTTTTGAGATCCAACTTCCAAGCAAATCATTTTTTCACTCTTCATAGTCATTTTTATGCTGTAGAAACCCCTGTTAGGACATCTTTCCGAGACGGTTGCGGCGGTTACCTCTTAACTAAAGGACAAGCAGTTCGGTAGGTTTACTTGTAAACGATTTCATTTTCATTTGCAATGTTGCTATTGTAGGTAGATATATTTAACTGAATGCACTTTTGAGGTTAAATGTTTGATATAAGGCCAAAACTATGCTGTAATTTTTGGCTTCTGATAATATTCAGGGCCGTTATACTGTTGTTTCATTGAATTATATAGTGTACTGGGATCTATATATTTATTTATGCTTCCAGCTATTTTCATGGATCTCCTGAGCTTGCTTCTGCGAAAAGAAATGAAGAATCTCTTGGTTTGAAGACTATAAAGAAAGGGAAGTTTGCTAAAAGAATTAAGAAACCACCTGTTGAAGTTCGTTATGTGCCTCCAAAGCAGAAGCAGTCATCAACAGAGAAAGTAATTGAAATTTTTGATGGAATTTCTCTTGTGGAGCTTTCTAAGCGTTCTGGTCAATCCATCTCCGCTCTGCAAGAAGTTCTGGTGAATGTTGGCGAGAATATCAGTTCTGAGTTTGATCCCCTTAGTATTGACGTCGCTGAACTGGTTGTCATGGTATGTTCCCTATATTTATATTCAACTTGAGTATTTACATCTTTACTTGTTTATATTAGTACATATTGTAATTTAATGTCGAGGCATTCTCTTTTTTCTCAATGCTTTTAAGTGTTCCTTCACTTTCATTTAACTGTTCTTGGAGTATCCACTGGGATTGTATGCGACATATATGATTCGGAAATAAAATCTAAAAATTATTAACCACTTTAAATGTGCCCATGTAGGAAGTTGGAGTCAACGTCAAAAGGCTGCACTCCACTGAAGGCTCTCAAATTTTACCACGTCCTCCAGTTGTTACAGTCATGGGCCATGTTGACCATGGTAAAACATCTCTTTTAGATTCTTTGCGTCAAACATCAGTCGCTGCGAGAGAAGCTGGAGGTATAACTCAGCATCTCGGTGCATTCGTTGTTAGCATGTCATCAGGGGCAGCTATCACATTTCTGGACACTCCGGGCCATGCTGCTTTTAGCGCAATGCGGGCAAGAGGTGCTGCAGTTACCGACATAGTTGTCTTGGTTGTAGCTGCTGATGATGGAGTGATGCCTCAAACTCTAGAAGCAATTGCACATGCCAAGTCAGCAGGTGTCCCCATAGTGGTTGCTATTAACAAATGTGATAAGCCGGCTGCGGACCCAGAAAGAGTTAAAGTCCAGCTGGCTTCAGAAGGTGTTTTATTAGAAGAAATGGGAGGTGATGTCCAAGTAGTGGAAGTGTCAGCTGCTAAAAAAACCGGACTGGATACTTTAGAGGAGGCTTTGCTGCTTCAAGCTGAAATGATGGACCTCAAAGCAAGAATTGATGGTCCTGCACACGCTTATGTAGTTGAGGCAAGACTTGACCGAGGACGTGGGCCTTTGGCAACAGCTATTGTAAAGGAAGGTACTTTGACCTGTGGCCAGCATGTCGTTATTGGAGCAGAGTGGGGTAAAATACGAGCAATTAGGGATATGTCTGGCAAGTCATTGGTTCAGGGGGAACCTGCAATGCCAGTTGAACTTGAAGGGTTGAGAGGGCTCCCTATGGCTGGTGATGATATTGTAGTAGTTGAATCAGAAGAGAGGGCTAGAATGCTAAGTGCTGGGAGGAAGAAAAAGAGGGAGAACGACAGAGTCATGAAGATCGGGGACGGGCGTATAGAAGGAGAGGATCCAGATTCATCAGAGGAAGAAGCTTCTGTTAGAGTTGAGCTGCCTATCATTGTCAAAGCTGATGTGCAGGGTACTGTCCAAGCTGTTACAGATGCATTAAAAAGTTTAAACAGCCCTCAGGTACAAGAAATCAGTTGTTTTCATAAGAAACCTAATGCAACAAATAATTGTTTACATTTTCAGTATGGCCGCCTTCATTTTTGGTTTTGCCAATGCATAGCCTTGTTATTCTAGGTCTGCTGGAGTTTGTCCTGATGTTCACTTGTGACTGTTGTGCACAGGTTTTTGTGAACATTGTTCATGTTGGTGTAGGACCCATTTCCCAGTCTGATGTAGACTTTGCTCAGGCTTGTGGTGGATGTATTGTTGGCTTCAATGTAAGAACACCGCCAGCTTCGGTTACTCAGGCAGCTTCTCGAGCCAACATTAAGGTCCATTCTATTAAATTCTTCTTAAAGTTTTTAGTACTTATCTTCATTTTCTTTAATTATATTTTCTCCATTTACTAGTCATGTATATTGTGAAGTAGTATGGTCGGCAGTGTAGTTGGAAAGTGTAACTGATTATTTTCAGTTGTTATACTTGCAGATCAAAATCCACCGTGTCATCTATCATCTGTTGGAGGACATGGGCAATCTGATCGTAGAAAAGGCGCCAGGAACATTCGAAACCCAGGTAGCTGGGGAGGCTCAAGTGCTGGGCATCTTTGAGATACTAGGAAGCAAATCCAGAGGTGGGCCTGTGCACATAGCTGGTTGCAAAGTGATTGATGGGCGTGTCATAAAGTCATCTACAATGCGCCTCCTCAGAAGCGGGGAGGTTGTTTTTGAAGGTCCTTGTGCTTCCCTGAAACGAGAAAAACAAGATGTTGAATCAGTTCTGAAAGGAACTGAATGCGGTTTGGTCATCCAAGACTGCCATGATCTGCAAGTAGGAGATGTCATCCAGTGTCTCGAACTAGTCAATCGGAAGCCCAAGTTCATTTCGTCTGAGAGCGGAGCTGTTAGAATTGAATGCTGATCATCACCGGTTGCTCAGCTCTTGAGAAACACATGCTATTATTTATCCGGAAAGGTCATATTTTTGGATGTTTTCATAAAGACTGGAATTTTACTCGACATGAAGGGGAAAGAAGATCCCATGTTGTATAATTTACGACAAATCACAGTTTCTGGTTTGTTCTTAATTTGTTTAATTTTCGTTTAATTTAAAATAAATAGAATAATATTTAATCAAAGAGGGACGATAAGATTCTCAACTTTGATTGAAAGTTGAAACTGTGTTTAATACCTTTACTGTTGAAACTGTGTTTAGATTAGAGAGTGCTTTGTAAAGTGTATAAATTTAAACAACAGAAGCAGGGGTGAGAGTTTGTAAAGATCGATAAGAACAACAGAGAGGACTGCTCTGCTCGGCCAATTTGGCTCATGGCTTTTGCAAAGTCCGGAAAAGAAATACTAAACTGTACAAGTGACACCAAGGTTTTCTCATTATTGTTCATACCATCTTATGTAGGGGAAATTTGTGGTTCCAGATTTGAGCCATCCTTATCAGATAATGATGAGTCAGGATCTTTGCTCTTCTCGTCTGATTCATGTTCCTGGAATCCTGCTTTAAATCTGTCGTAGTTAGAGGTTTCAGTAGATTTAAATGGTCGTTCCCCAAGGACCTTGATTAAATCCTCCTGATGCAGCACTTCTTTTTCGAGTAGCATTTCAGCAATTGTAGCAACATGCTCCTTGTGTTCTTCGATGAGTTGGACAGTCTTTTGATAGGCCTTGGCCACCCATTCCCGCACTTCGCCATCAATTATGTCACCGGTCTTGTTGCTGTATGGTTTCATCATCTCAAAGGAGTCTTCTCTTTGAGGAAAGGAGAGAAGACCCACTTTCTCACTGAAGCCGTACACTGCTACTTGGGCATATGTCATCTTTGTCACCTTCTCCAAATCATTTTGCGCACCAGTGGATATTTTACCCAACATAACCTGCATAACAGATGCAAACACTCCAAGTAAATTCCCTAACAGTCAGCACATTGTAAAGGTGGTGAGACAGGGCCTACCTGTTCAGCAGCTCGACCCCCTAGGGTCATGCAGGTCATATCAAAGAGCTGCTCCTTTGTCATCAAGAGGTTTTCATTTGGGACATACTGAGCAAATCCCAATGCAGCAGTACCACGGGGAACAATTGTCACTTTCAACAAAGGCTCTGCATGCTCTAAAAACCAGCCAGCAACAGCATGACCAGACTCATGATATGCTACAGTTCGCCTCTCAGACTTGCTGATAACCTGCATAAAACCAAACCATATCGATTTATTAGTGAAAAGTAATTATGATGCCAGCTAATGATGATATAAATATTAGCCAACCTTGTTCTTCTTTTCAAGCCCACCAATGACCCTATCAATAGCTGACTCGAAATGAGACATCTTTATGAGTGCTTCATCGGTCCTTGCAGCAATCAAAGCTGCTTCATTGCATACATTGGCAATGTCTGCTCCAGCAAATCCAGGAGTGAGAGCGGCTAGCCGTTGAGAATAAAATGACGGTTCTTGGTCAAGTTTGAGCTTCTTTAAGTAAATTTGGAAAATCTGTTCACGTCCTTTAATGTCAGGTTTATCAATGCTGATCTGTCTATCAAAACGTCCTGGCCTTAGCAGTGCTTTATCTAGAATATCAGGTCTATTTGTTCCGGCAAGCACAACAACTCCAGCAGTGGTTCCAAATCCATCCATCTCTACAAGCAGCTGATTAAGAGTGCTTTCTCGTTCATCATTGGACCCTGCGAAACCTCCACGCCCCCTTGCCCGACCAATCGCATCAATCTCATCAATAAAAATAATACTCGGGGCACACTGTCTTGCCTCCTGAAATAAATTTCTCACCCTAGATGGACCAACACCGACAAACATTTCCATGAAATCTGACCCAGATATCGACAAGAAAGGCACACCGGATTCCCCTGCCGTTGCTTTTGCTAGAAGGGTTTTCCCTGTACCGGGAGGGCCAACTAGAAGTGCGCCTTTGGGGATTTTCGCACCCAATTCCTCATACTTCTTGGGGTTTTTGAGGAAGTGTACAAACTCCATGATTTCTTGCTTTGCTTCATCACAACCTGCTACATCTTTGAAATAAACCTGCATCAAACAGATCCCAGAAGTGAACCTCTTGAATTTACTGCATGTATCATAAAATAATTTAAATTGTGGGTATGAAAAGTTTACAAATAGATCACACAATATAACAAAAGGAAGTCAAGTCGGATATAACCTTGTTCTTGGCATTCTTATCAACCTTTGTAACATTAGCTTTCCCAATATTGAATATTCCACGAGCACCCTTACCACCCCCTCCGCCAATACTTATACCACCTTGCATTTTCCGCCCCATAAAGTAAAGGGCTCCCAGAAGAAAGATTGTGGGTGCAAATCTCAAAAGTTCTTGATACCATACAATCTCATTAACATAAGTGACAGGAATGTAATTATGCGGATCAATCCCCAATGCTTCTTGAGCTTCATCTAGTTTCTCTTCGAACGACTCAACACTTCCAATGTTTATGTAGTATAGATATCTCCCATTCTTCCCTTGCGGTAGGGAATCCTGGGCAGTTCCTTGGATATCATCGCCTGCTTGGATGTTAGGAGATGCCTTCACATACACTTTAGCAACAGATTTATTAGAAATTACTATATGATCCACTAATCCAGGTTCAAGGAGTTTAGTTCTGAACTCTTGAAAGCTGATCTGCATAGATGAATATAAAGAGGTGACTGACATAAGCAGTGTTTACTGAGAAAAACTATGGGTATGCACAAACAGATCAATCATCAACACAGGTGCAGCTGGAACTGGCAGCCACCAAACAAAAAGCTAAAGCCAGATTTCATCATTATTTCACTTATTAACAAAGGAATGGTTTCCATATGAAAAATGTTACATATGAATATTAAACCCCATGATGGCATACATCATTCTATATATTTTTTGTATCTTTTAAATAATTGTAATTTATATATCCAAGGAATATATATTTACAACAAAGCACGAGATACAACAGTATTTGATGGGCTTCTTTACGTTTTGGCTTTAGGCCACTAATCTGGTTGATCCATCTCTCATCAACAGGTTTTGGGAGACAATACTCAACACCTCAAATCCCAAAATTAGAATGCAAAAGTGAACCAAAGGATGAAGAAGATTAAAAGTCACCTGTTGCTGTTCACGCGCACCAAAGGATGAAGAAGAAACAAAAAACGCCAGCAGTACTAAAGCGGTGAGTATATTCTGAATCACCTTGTTGAATTGATCTTGAGAACTGGTTGTGTCATCTGTTTGTGATTCCTCTGATGATAGTAACCAAAACAAATATGAACACGAATGGTCTATAATGTAATACTATTCATTATGTATATATTTGAAACTAAGTACGTCAAATTGAACCAAGTGTGATAAATATCTGACCTTTTGATTCAGTTTTCTCCTCATTTTTAGGTATTTCCTTTTTGTCCTTTGGATAATAGTTTTCATAATCTACGTAAAACAAACGAAACACATGAGCTGACAAAACCTTGGTAGATAAAATAAAAACATACAAAAAAGTGATACCAATTTAAAATATTTAACTTACTTCTCTTCTTAGGGACTTCACTTGAAAAGAAGCGACAGTAACTCGGAACATTCGGCCCTGACAAACACGCTTTAGAAACATTAACATTTATACCACCACCACCACATCCAACTCCAATTGAATTTAAATATCTCCTAGAAAACACTCCATTTCCACCAAGGCAAGCACTTTCTCGCCCTGACGACAATCCTCCAACAACATCCTATCAATTCAAATCACAAACATCATCATCAGCTAAACTCACTTGATAATTTATAAAATATGGAAATTAAAGGAATGACAAGGGTTGAGGAAAACTGACTCTTGCGCGACGCAATTGAGAAATCGAGCGTCCGAGCCTCCAGAAAGTCATCCCGAATGAAACTGCAGCAACAACAACAACAAGAACAGAGGGATTGAAATCGGATTTTGGTGGAGAACACTTAGGCGAAATAAACGATCGCGGTGATCGATAACATTCTCGACTCGTCGGCCGTCGCACCGTAACTTTCTGGTACTTTTATTTGTTCTCTTATTGGGCTTAATCTGCGGTGGCCCATTTATTACTGGGCTTTGACCATCGTTGACCTTATATGATGATTACTCAACTACTTCACTAGATAAATCTTTCAATGAAATTCTTAGACAAAAATGACTTGTTTTCCATTTCACTCGAATTCAACTTTTAAATATTTGTGATAAAAAGGAATGAATGAAGTGATGAGTTGTCCTAGCAAACTCGACACTAATGGTTGACTTAGACTCCAAGCAAAATTCATTCTTGATAAAGCGAGACAAGATGTTAGATTTACTAACTTTATAGTCTCATATAGAAGCTAAGACACCAGCTACGTCACCTGAGCTCAACAACAATGGCTGACAAAACCGCGTTCGAGATGTAGAAGTCCTCGTCACCAGATTCAGTTCAATTTCATTTTCCTACCAGGAAGCTCGATCACACATTGGCGACTTTGGAGCCTTGTACACTCGCATGTCTCATCAACGACGAACTAATACTGTACAAGTTATGTCACTATTAATGACTTTTTGTTGATTTTAATAACATGATACTCCCAATACATATGCATTCATGATTTTTCTAAATGTCTTCATTCGTGAATCAACAATGACTAGATATGTGCAAAACTTGCCAATAATTGCGAGAGTTTGTGGTCGTGCAAAAATATGTGTAATGTCTTCATTCATGAATCAACAATGACTAGATTTGTGCAAAACTTGCCAATAATTGCGAGAGTTTGTGGTCATGCAAAAATATGTTCATTAAATGCAAATCATATCAAGCTATAAATGGTTAACAGAGATCAAGAATTTCATCATCTTTCCTAACACTTGTGATTTAAAAGGCAGAGAATCAGAAGTTGAATCTTAACTAGAGCTTACATCTACTCCTTTTTGCTTCAGAAAGGTTTTGGCTTCAATGATGTCCTGCAGACAATCATACTGGCAATTAAAGACGGGTAATCTTGCAGCAGAAAAGTTCAGCAGAAAAGTTCAGGACCAGTTGCCATGCTAGCATCAGAAAAGCAGAAACCGAAAATGCTGGATATGACCTAAATTATTCTACATAAAAAGCGTGGTTGCAGTATAACCTTAAAAGAAAGGCCTGCAGTTTTCAGTCACAACTTTGCATCCAAATATTTATTTCTGGAACCAACACGTACTTTTTTCTATCTATTAACAACATGTAAGAGTTTTTTTCCCAGCCTTTATGTAGCATAAATATAAACAGTAACGACTTAGTGGTCAATCTTAACTAAATTTCACAGTTTCAGCTGCAACAATGTGGTTCACAGAGCAATCAAGTGTACAAGAATTAGGGGAAAAAAAGCTCCTGATCATTACTAAGTCCTCGAACCTCATACACAATTCGCAAGTAAAGCATTGGAAATATCAAAACCGACAGAGTAATAATTTTAGTTCAAGATATACAACTTGCAGTGTCATAACAAATGTAACACACCATTCCGAACGGACAAAACTTGCATAAACTCCATTCAATGAAAATTAAAAATTCTACACTAAAATGGCAGTTCAAATTACAACAAGCTAACGGTAAAAGCTATAAATAAATAAACCTGCTGCAAAAGCACACTCTCCTGCGGACAAGTTGGGAACTGCATCAGTCCTACTCCAACCATCAACAAACCATAGCACCCAAGAGACACAACAAGATACACTGGCATCTGCAAAAATCAAATCAACAACAAAAACCAATCATTCTTCAATAACTAATAACCCTGACCAAATAATAATAACAAACAATACCTACAAGGAGAGAGCTTTCACACCATTAGTGCGTAATCTGAATGTACCACCGACGTCTGCAACAAACCAATCCACAAAGCCGCGATCGCTGTTAACAAAGTCGCGATCTTCACTATATGCTTCATCAGATCAAGCTTTGAATTCTATTCCTTTTCCGTACAATCACGAAGAATTTCACGCATCGAAATCTCGTTTTGATTCCACAAGCCGAAGAATCGATCGGAGTCGCGATCGAAGACGGCTTTCTATAAAGTTGCGTACGCGGATCTCTCCATTTGTTTGAGAGGTCTAATATTTTTAGCAACGAAACCTCTCCTAAGGCATAGGCAGCCCTAGTAGCTGTTATTCCTCTTCCGAGATATATGAATAACCTCGCCGAAGGACATTGAAGTAGTATGGATTTCCCAAAAAACGTGAGCGCCCCTGCGCGAGCCTTATTTTATTAGTAAAGCTTTGGCTCCCTAAAGGCTAAAGAAATGGATCAAAAGGGGACTTCTGCAACGGGCTATGCCACCCGGCTGAGCGAGGAACCCCGAGGCCGGGTGGGTGCCGGCCGAGGAACGCCCTGGAGGGCGAAATGCAGCTACTCCGGAATGTAGCTACTGTTCTGATTCCTGGGTAGGGATCAGAATGGGAGCGGCTACTACTTATAGAGTTTATTAAGGAAGAGCTTTCTTCAAGTGTTACGCAAAAACTACTACTGTGCATTGACTGCTTCCTACTTAGCTACCAATGTAATCTCAGCAGTGGCATAGAACCGCTTTGGCTACAGTTAACTAACAAAACTTTACGGGTACAGTTTTCTTTTTTTCCCTTGTAGCCGTTACCCGAATTCGCGCAAGTGTGTCCACACCCCCCAAACTTACGTATTATCTATTGTTTCGTGGCTAAAAGTAAGTGATGGGTAAGGATTCGAGTACGAGAAGCAAGTGGGATGGATATGCTACATTTTACACATGAGAAATGTGGAGTGCATGCATATTCAAAACTGAGGACTTGGAATGATTTGTAAAAATGAAGACATGGGATGACTTATATGCGACTGATATCGCGGCCGAAGACAAAGGTAGTGGCCCAGTTGATGGCTACATAGAATCTGTTTCTCCAGCTGACAACGCGAGTGAGGTAAGCTGAGCGCCAGATGAACCAGCTAGTGAATCCTGCCATGGACACTCCTTTCCCTTCCTGCAAAGTTACATACGAGTAAATTATAATTTTAGAACAGCTTGGGGAATGTTAAGAGGTTTTCTTTGTTTACTACCTTGCTTTGCCTGAGATCGACAAGAGCCTTGAATCGCCCCACTGTTGCCATGCTTCCCAAATGCCTATATACAAAAGGGCTGCCTACATCTACGTCCTTTGCGCAATTGGAACGTGCTCCACCAGCTCTTCCGACCTTGTTCAGTTGTTCAGCTAGATATTTTCCTTGCCTCTCGGCAACCTGTATCGATTGTTTTCATCCAGCATAAGTTTAAGGCATGTAGCTAGAAATCATATGATGAGGATAAGAAATAAAAGATTTGAAATCATGCTAGAGTGACGCAAAGAACGGATGCGACTGACAGAAGAAGAAACAAAGTGGTATCCAACTGATACATTTGACTATCAGGGTCTCACCTGAGCCAATGCAGGAAGAACTGGCTTTCCGGTGGACTCGAGGAACCCACTACAGTCACCAATTGCGTAAATATCTTGCACAGATGGAACACGCATCCACTCATCTATACCAATCCTGGAAATTTCATGAGTATACATTTATTTTGACATCACTACAGTTAAAGAAAAATGTAAGGATCAAAACTTAGCTATAACATCGATTTTACCTTCCTCCTAGAGATTTCGGAATATCCAAGGATCTAACAAATGTTGAAGGGCCTACTCCAGTAGACCATACTAATAGCCCATAAGGAACTTCTGTGCCATCATTGAGAATTATCTTCTGAGATTTAACATCCTTAACAATTCCGCGAACAAGACGGACCCCAGACTGAAATCATATGGTCAGAGAGAAGAAGAAGTCACATAAACAGACAGAATTCAACGTAGGAGTGAAAAGCAGGGCAAATCAATATATATGACTTAGTGAGTGCGGAAAATGACAGGAATGGTTTCAGCTCATGGACACATTCTTGTTCTAAAAATTCAAGACCTATGTAACATGAAGAACCTCTCTGCTCACCTTAGTCAACTGTTTGGTAGCATACATTCTAAGGCGATCATCAAAGGACGACAAAATTTCATTCGCCTGCACATAAAAAACTTAACAGTTGCTTACGAATAAAAGTTCTGAATGGCCAATTCTTGAGTTGTTCCCACAAAAAACTGGTTACTTGAGGGAAAGCACAAACCTCAATAAGTGTGACACGGATGTGATCTTTCACATGAGCATATCTGTCATGAACATCACTTTTGATGAAATCACTAAGCTCTCCGCTAAACTCAACTCCAGTCGGTCCGCCACCAACAACGACACAGTGCAGGAGTCTATTCTTCTCGTTCAGTGAGATACCAGGCACATCTGATAACATGAGATTCAGCAGCAACTTTCGCCGAATCTCCTGTGCATGATGAACTTCTCGAAGAAAAATAGCATTTTCTTTCACACCCTGGATGCCAAATGTAGAGGCCTCAGCTCCTAGCGCAATCACTAACTTGTCATAAGCCACATCAAAGCTCCATGGCTCCAACGTCTTTACTCCATCTACAACTGTCTTGCAGTTCACCTTCAAAGTAAGAATTAACAATCAGCCAAAGCTACATAATGCAATCAAAAAGATAGAATTTGCATTTAGTTCAGCAATTGTAAACATACCACATGCTTATCGATATCCAAAGAAGTGCAGTTAGCAAGGAAGAAATATGAGCCAGGCTCCCTGGAGATAGCTGGCTGGATTCGACCAATAGGCTCAGCAACAGATCTGAACTCAAGTGTGCCGACACAAGTGGAGGCAAGCAATGGAGTGAAGACCATATGGTTTCTAGGTGACACACATACAACATCATATATGCTAGTGTCAATACCTTTCATGAACCTGCAACCTGCCCATCCAGAGCCAAGAACCACCACTCTCGGCTTCTCATCCGCCCTTGTCGGCGGTAGGCCTTTTTGCTTTACTACATCATCACCTGTAGGTTCTGTGGTGAAATGGGTTGAGAGGGTGTATGAGTAAAGTGCTTGTTTGTTGAGATTTCTGGGTTTGATGGATTGATGAAGATGGGTGGAGGATTGGAGAATGGTTCTGAACCATACCATGTTCTTGTCTGTTTGTCTTTCTGTGTGTTGATTCAAAAGACTAAATCTGTAGAATAGGATCAAGATGATGATCAATCTGGGTGATCAAGTCAGGTTGAAGGAGATGTGGACTGCCACGTGGCAAATGTGAGATCATTCTCCAACGACTGCGGACCACTCAGAATTCAATATGAGAGATGTTTCAAAAAACCTTAGTTTGCTGTCTTTGGGTACTTGACCATTTAAATATAAGCCGCCATGGAGAGCCTCCCATGTTTGATTTTCTAAAGAAGCAACAATGGCAGACACTTCAGGGTATTTGTCACCTTCTAATAAATAGAGTTTGGTATGAAATTCAGATACCTGTCTCTGTCTGTCTCTCATAGATTAGGGTAGGATTTCAATTAACTCTCAAGTGGAACAGGTCCCAGTCTGGAAAAACAGCTACAACAAGGTAGAGTGAGAGATCCACAGATCTCAAATTGTAACAGAATGTCATTGAAAAGGAACTTTATAATGTCTCCTAGCACGTCAAGTTCCTTAGAAAGTACACTAGATTGCTACACTCGATAAAGCCAACTCTTAAGGCTGTTAAATTCTTTGAAGATGAAGTTACACTGAATAGAAATCATCTTTTCTTGAACCCGTATTTTTTCCGCTCGTAGAAAAGATCTGTTTTGGCACTGCCTAGATTGACAATCTTAGGACAACCATCTCTATCTTTTTCCTGTTGAGTGCATTCTTTGCAATAATAAGCATCAGATATTCCAACTCCACCACAGATGACACATCGACCTTGGAAGGATCCATAGTTGCATTCGTCGCAGACACGTACAAGAGTACATGGACGCACATATGAGTCGCAGATGACGCATTTTCCATCGCATTTCTCGCACAGGCGTCCAATGGCGATTCCTGGCTGTTTGCGACACATTATCAGATCAGGATGATGTTTAGCCATGAGTAAGAGCTTTCAAGTCTTCTGACTGCAAATATAAGTTAGAACGATAAGCAAATGACTAAGTAATATATATGAGTCTAAATAACAGGAACATTTTTGTGATACTTAGTTTAAACAATTTTTCTTGAAGTGCCTAAAGTTGTACTTTACCGCTGTGTCACACGGATACATAGGAAACCATAGCATCAAACCAAGCAAATGAGGGTCACCACTCACCCCAAGTATCATGACATTTCAATTTACTGCACTCTTTAAATACTAAGTGGTTTAAGCTAGTTCAGCCCTTTATTCATCGTGAACAAGCTCCAGCGTACAGAATTCAATTTCACCCAAAAAAATAAAGAAGATAATTATTGAATGCTTATTTAGGTATAGTTTCAAACTAATTATGACAACATTTTACTTGATAATCCACAAACCCTGAAATGCTTTAGAGTGAGCAACAGTCATGCTGCATCTTAAACAATCTTTCTCGAAAAAAATCAACTACCAAAAAGGATAACATTTTCATGAAATATTTCTCAAACATGAGTCCTGTAACAACTCACAAGCCCTATCCATAAATGCAGTTTTCCGCCAGAATCCAGAATCAAAGTTAGTTTCCTCACCTTCAACCTCAAAAACCACAATATACGACTAGGCATAATATAAAATGCTTATCGCAATTGTAATACACAAAACCATCTCATAGACATTTAATCAAACACTTACACAGCATTCTAAAATACAACCGCCTGCATCAGCATAAGAAAAAATGAATACCACAACACAACATAAACACATTCATCCACACTTCCAGTAGCATAAATTTGTTCTACAGTTCATAAAAACTTGACCTTTTCAAATATATAAACATTTATTCATAAACCCTAAATCACTCGATGACACCAATCGACAAAGACAATGAACAAAAAGACATTGAATGAACATAAACCCACTAAATCAGCAGACATGGCGTACCGGATCTGCGACCAGACTGGAGAAAATCACACGCAAATTGCAAAACGAGTTTCTTCTGCTTCCTGCTCGATTTGTGATGTCTATGAACACGCAAGGGCACTGACAGAAGTTAGCTAACCTTAGGGATCAAATTGTATTTTTTTGTAACTATTGGGCGGTTTATGTAGATCGAATTAGACCGTGATTTGTAAACCGGTTGAACCGGACCGTGAGTCTATTATAATTGATGGTAAATACAATTTCCGACCTCAATTTCGATTTTATTAATTTCGATTTTATTTAATTTCGACTTTATTTAATTTCGATTTTATTAATTTCAACTTTATTTAATTTCGATTTTATCATTGAATTTTAGTAAATCGTCAGATTGTTTTGACCGCATACATTACATGTGATATATTGCATTAATGGTTAAGTTTCAGGAGAATATTAATTATTTGTGAGACGGTTGGATAAAATCTCAGCCGTTGATTTGATTAATCCGACGATTGAGATAAAAGTTAGTTTTTATTAAAGTTGGCGGTTGGATTTGCGAAAAACACGGGACGGTTGGATTGAGAGGTTTTTTTACTTTTAATCTCATCCGTTGGATTGATAGAAATCAATGGTTGAGATGTTGTTACTCCGTCTTACAAAACTTTAGTTGTCTCCCTAGAACCTTTTCCATAGCATTAATAAATAAATATTTGCGAAATTCTTGGAAAATGTTTCCTAGAGATTGTCAAATTTGGGGAAAGAATTCATTTGTTTAGTTTGTCAAACATTTGATATCGATAATCATAAATAAAATAAATGTATATTCTTTATTAATAATTTGGGGAAAGAATTCATTTAGTTAGTTAGTTAAACATTTAATATTGATAATCATAAATAAAATAAATGTATATTCTTTATTAATTCATTTCTAAATCAGATAAAATTTGATTTAAACCTTAAATACTAGATTAACCAAAATAAAATAAAAAAATAATCAAAATCAACAATTGATAATAATTTCATGTCTTTAAAACTTAAGTATCTATCTTAATCATAACCCTCTGTATAAATATCTAATTCTTTAGTAATAATTATCCACAGAAAACACAAAAAGAAAAAAATCATAACAATGGCATTCCTAAGATCATTACCATCGTCAGTTAGATTGCTCATTTTTGTATTCTATATTTGCAGCAAGTTTAAGACAATCCATTCTGACAAAACACCAATTCAAAAAATCTGTGAACATACTCCAGTTCCGATCGAATGCGAGAGGATATGCAACACTGATACAAATTGTCGTGTCGCAACAAATCAATACGAGTTTGCGGACGCGGTTCTAGATCTTACAGAGAGACATACACAAAGAGTTCTTCAAATGTTGAGTTCTATGGATGAAGAATTAGAAAAATCTAATTCTAAAGAAATTAGATTGAAAATGTGCAAGGCAAATTTTGATATTATATATGAAAATATCAAGTCAGTACATGAAGCCTTGAGATCTAAAAGTAATAACGTAATGTGGCGTCTATTAAATACGGCAATATCAAACAAAAAAGAAATACAATCTTGTGAAAAATTATTTGAACGGTCAGCAAAGTTTATTGAAGAGTCAAAGATGTGCCATGATATTCTGAAGGCCATTTCCATAAGTGATATTTCATAAGCTATGATATATGTCAAATTGCAGTCAATTAAAACAACCTTATTTTATTTAAATCCTAATAAAACATCCTAAAACTATATAAATTTTATGAATTATTCAATTGAATATTTCTTTGGCGTACACCTCATTTTCATGTATTGGTTAATTTAATAATGCTAGTGCTCCAGAATCATTTTTGTTGCAAAATATTTGAGAAAAAATACTAGTTACTCAAAAAATGCCCGCCATTCACCGATGCTATCTAGGAGTAGTCTATAGGCTCTTGGTGCAAAACTCACTCTCAAGTTTCAAGATTTATGCAATGAAACATAAGGGAAAAGGAACTTGACATAAATAAAACCATAAACATGTCAATAATTTTGTGCATGCACAATGATAGTTCTCTAACTCTTCTTACGTGAATACAAGTACATGCTAACTTTCAAAAAAATAATGAATGTAGTCATACACAATCAAGTCTTAGTGAGTTTTTTTATTTTTCCTTTTTATTCAAGGCGGAACTTTTCTTCATTTTTTTAAGGAGGAACTTTTCTCCCATTCCTTGTCTAACACTCTTTTTCAAATGCATTTTTGGGGGTCTATTTTGCACCCTCTTTTGGCATTAAAAGGGTTCCAAGAATCATGAGTAACCATAGTAAGAGTGATAGAGTCACCAAGAATCATCGAATGTTCAAGTCTTATACAAGTTTTCAACTGGTGCCTACTAGTTTTAAGCTCTTAATTAGCATGCTTTCAAAATGCGTAAATTCTATAGTAGACAAACATTAGCAAACACAATAGTTCAATTGAATATGCACTTGTTAGAACTACTTCAAGCTCTTTACCCTCAATTGCTCATAATCTCAACAAGAATAGCGCAAAATAATAAAGATTTCAAATGTATTATCAATGTTAAAGCGTGCAAGTGTTCTTAAACTAATATGCAATATGAACTAACTAACATGTGATACGCATGACAGTAAATGAGTATGTGTAACCACTCCACACTTAAAATAAAGCTTAGTCCCTAAGCGTAAAATATTAGAAAATAAAAGGCACATAGGAACTTTCCTTGCGTTTAGCTTTAACTTGACACGTATGCTCCAACAAATCCATCACGTAGATAGTTTTGCGTGGCTGAATTTTCTGGCTATCGCAAAAGATAATGACAAGACGGTGGACTATGATGATAATTCAAATATGGCAATATCAAAGCTCATAACATCAATATTCAAGTCTTCGCATGTCAAATAGACTTCGTGACCATCAATAACTACAATCTATGTTTTTCATATGATTGAAGACTAATTAAACACTAACAAGGCAAGTTGATTAGTCCTATCATGCAAGTATAAATGGTGATCAATCATCATGAATATAGATGTCAGCACGCCGAGCATACAACTCCACACTTAAGTGAAGATTATATATCAACTCATATCATGCAATGCAATTATGCTAACTTTTAAAAGTAGAACATCAATAAATAAAAACTAACTACTTATAGTCCAGGTTACTTATTGTAAAGGTCTAGCTTAACGTCTTGACAAGACAAAACCGTGTCAGTCCGCCTTCAAATCTTATTTAAATTACTTTCCATCAAGTATGCAGTGGACTTTCAAGTGTGAGTTCCATCCCCTGGTAAATGTTCTTCCTTCTAAAATTAAGGAAGTAAAGGAGGTTTCACTTATGTATTGATCAATGAATGATTGAAAGCTTTGAAACTTATCCGGAGTTAGCAAGACAAAAAAGGAATCTTTATAATATACCTTACTCGAATAGACACTTGTAGTAAGTCTTCGAAGACATGCACACGTGTCCTTTCTTGTTGTTCCTTCACTAATACACAATTTGCCGCCACTTGGTAAATATGTTCAAAGACCAAAATACCCTGATCATAATAAGTTTTTAAAAAATAGTGGTGGAGTTGGGTGGAGTATTCAGGTTTTTTCAAGACAAAATTGATTGTTGCAATTATTACAATGGCTAGAAGTTTGGAGATGTACAAATTTAAAATAGGGTTTTTGTCGAAAACCACCCGTTAAATAGGCCAATTTGAAGGAAACCACCCCTCCAACTTTTTTTTAAAATAACCACCATTCAATTCAAGTTTCATTTAGTTGAGCTACCCCTTGAATGTTCCGTTACTATTTCCGTTAGATTTAATCATTGACTATGTTGATCATCCCTTAATCCATGATTATAGATAAATTACTCTAAATAATCCTATTTAAATACATAAGCATAATTAAATAAATAACTTGATTAATTCGTTAATTAAAGTTAACCCATTCACTTTTTGATATATTTAACTATATAATTATGGTATGGATAAATTTAATTTAGTGGTATTAAGGATTCATATAAATTTAAGATTTATTTGAATAATTAATTAGAACTATTAAATTTTATAGGGATCTGGTATAAAGTCCCTTAAGTGTATAAAATATACACTAATGCTATCCGTTAAAATAAATAGATTGACGAACCAAATTTAAACTAAATTAAATTATAATGTTACCAAATATGGAATTAAAATAATTCATAATTATATTTGAAGGGTAATTTGGGAATAGAAAGATATGTTTTGTTTGTCGAATCCCATAATTCACTCCCAAATTAGGTCGTCTTGAACAAATCTTGAAACAACCTACGACACATCGGACGAAGAAGCTACCTTCGACATACCCGCAACGCCGCTCTCGTCTTCCCGTGTCCCAACTATCGTCTTCCCGAGTCGCCGTTGTTGTTTTCCTCCGTCGATCGCCCGGCAGCTGACCCACGCCGACCACTCAACCGCCACTGACATGTCTCCTATGGACTTGCTACGATTTGCTAGGGTTTTTGACGTTTTTGTTTTTGTTGTTGCGATTTATTGATGTTTTTGTGTGTTTGTGTTGAGATCTGGTTTCTGTTAATTTATGTATGATCCAAAAAACTGTATTATATGGTTCAAGAACCATATAGTTCGATATTTTGAACCATATCAAGTTAGATGCTAATTAGTGTATAGCTTACTCGATATATGTATGGTCCAAAAATGTGTAATATATGGTTCTTGAACCATATAGTTTGATATTTTGAACCATATCAAGTTGGATGCTACTCAGTGTATAGCTTACTCGATATATGTATGGTCCAAAAACTATTATATATGGTTCTTGAACCATATAGTTTGATATTTTGAACCAATCAAGTTGGATTGTAATCAATGTATAACTTACTCGATATATGTATGGGTGATTTACAGGTAGTTTCAGTCGAAATAATTATGGACCGTTTATCAAATTTCTTTTGCCCTAAACATATAATAATGAATAATATGGTTCAATTCTGATATGATCCAAAAATTTGAATAATATGGTTCTAGAACCATAATTTTTATATTTTTGGACCAAGCACATTACGAATCTTATTTGCAATGAAGCGTTTGCACTGAAAAGCATGTTCGATGAACCATACATCACATTTGATTGGACCTCGATAAATTCAAAATAGAATGGAATTAAAATTGATTTGGAAAGAAAGTAACTGATATAATTAGTTTGAGGACTTTAAGGATATAATATGTTAACCTAATCTTAAATATAATTGTTTTATTCAACTTTAATTACAGATTTGCCCTTTTGATGTTATCTGATAAGTATTTGAATGCGTATTAAAACCGTCTGATTGAAATCAATCAAAGGTTAAGATGATTTTATATTTTATATGAAAATTACCACTTTATATCTGATCCCTTCCCTATTAATTAAATGCGACATTAGACTGTTTTTCTTGCATAATGGGTAATTGGTTCAAAACATTGATCTATTTAACTCTACATGCATTGGACATGGGGAATGAAATAATGGCTTTCTTGGTTCCTAAACGCCACAATGTCATTCTTCAGCATCTATACAAGCTGTTTAAAAAGAATAAATATTACATCTGCTTCATCATGTGAATGAGGTCCTCCTAGCTAGTATTTCAATTTCCATAGCCAAATATAGGAGCATCACATATTCACATGCAAGCCCCAATGCACTGCCGTGAAGGTGTTTTCCAACAGCGTGCCAAATTTAGATACAGAGCGACAGTGCCCTAAACCAAAGTTTGATGACTTCATTCATCATCACTTGCAAGCCTTCATATTCTCAAATAGGCACATTTATTGAAACTCAAACTTAATATACCAAATTTGGGTAGATGGACATCCAAATTACGATTCCTATTGTCACATGATAACTCCATTTTTAATTATACGCACCCTAATGTGCCAACTTCATCAATTTTGGTGGATTCATAGAGTTGTAGAGGTTCTATTTTGGTGGATTCATGGAAATCTGTATCTAAGTATGTATGGTGCTTATTTCACTATAAATACATCTGTTTTTATATTAGTTAGCTTCACTCACTATTAGTTTCGACCAAAACAAGCTGCTTGTCTTTGATGGAGTCCCTTTTTTGTTCGGTTTTCATTTTACTCTTGGTGAGTTTTTTGTCGACTATTCATTTGTGTTATCAAGACATGAATTTTTGTTTGTTTTGATCTATGTTTTTTTCATTCATAAGCAGGTGGTTTTACCAGTTTCCCTAAGCCAAGATGCTGCCTCTCCAGCTCAGCTCTACTGGAAAATGAAGCTCCCAAACACTCCCATACCAAGACCAATCCAGGAATTCTTGCCAGGTGATCCTCTAGTTTTGTTTGCAGATTTGATTCAGTACGAACCGACTTATTTATAACCTGTGGGATTTATGAAATTTTTTACAGAGGCTAGATCATTGGGGAACTTCTTCATGGCAAGTGGTGGAGTGTTGCAGTCTAGGTCATTTTACTACATGCATGCAGCTACAAAAGAGAATCTTGCTGCAGGGAAGGTTGCTGATATCTTCTTTTTCGACCACCAGTTGAAATCAGGCTCAAAACTAAGAATCCAGTTCCTAACCGTCACTCGAAAAGCAAAGTTCCTTCCAGCTGAAGTTGCTAAAAACATTTCAATGTCATCCAAAGACTTCCCTGAAATCCTAACTCGTCTTTCCATAAACCCTAACTCTACTGCTTCAATGCTTATGAAGCGAACCATAAGTGATTGTGAGACCCCGTCTGTGTCCGGTGAGACACAAGTGTGTGCTTCCTCTTTAGAACAACTTGTGGATTTCGGTATTGAGAGTCTTGGTACCAATGAAATAGAAGTTAAAGCAACTAAAGTTCAAAAGGAGGATAGTTCAATTCAAGAATACACAATTCAAGGAGTTGAGAGAATTCTAGGGAACAAAACCGTTGCATGCCATACAAAAGACTTTGCATATCCAGTGTATATCTGTCATGCGGCCAATACTAGGATGGTGTATAACATACCTTTAACAGGATCTAATGGAAGCAAAGTGAATGCTCTAGTTGCATGTCACACAAACACTGCAGAATGGAATCCTGATAACTTAGCTTTTCAGATGCTCAAAGTGAAACCTGGTAGTGCTATTATTTGCCACTTCTTGCCGGAGGATCACATCATTTGGGGAACATCTGACTGAGGTTATGTTCCAATTAATGTACTTCTAGCCTGCTAGATTTATGCTTTCATTAAGGAAGTTAAAAGTAATGAATAAAACGGCAGGAGGTTGCATTCTGATAGTAATCAGTGAACATCACTGAATCAATAAAGACAACAATTGGTTGTCAGCATTGTACAAATGCTAACATGTAGTTGCTATTTACATCAAGCTGTATTAATTGTATGTCTGCTAATATCTAAAACAATGATGCCGCCTTAACGAGGTTGGGCTTAGCAGTAGGTCGCTTCTGTATCTGCTGACAGCTTCCTTGTGCCGGTTTCGGCAAAGGTCCTGTAATCTAACAGTTGAGTAGTCCTCCTCTTTGTAGCTGCATTGTATGAGTTGTGAGGCTTTTGTTTTATCTTCTCAATGTTTGCTGCAGTAGTAAAGTCTGATGGCTTTCTTTTGGGCGCTTCTTCTGAACACTTGATGTTGCAACTTGGTTTGGCCGTGGCCGGTCTTCTGGAAATTGCGTCAGAGTCCGTCATCTTGGGTTTTGCCAAGGCTTGTGTACTGTGTGGATTTGTAATAATCTTGCAATCTTGTTTAGTCAAGTCTTTCCTCTTGGGTACATTCATCTTGCTACCAGCAGGTTTGGGCAATGCTCCTCGTCTATCGGAAGTATTAGGATCCTTCTCGCAACCAGGTTTAGTCAGGGCTTGTCTTGTGTGCATCACATTGTCTGCATCTTTAATATTGCTGTAACATGGTTTCTCCAGGGCTTGTCTTTTAAGCTGCATGTTGCTGTCTGTTTTTAACATCCGACTGCTTTCTTGTACTGTCTGTTTTGGACAGGCGTTGTTCCTAGTATCACCAGACTCAATCTTGCGCTTTTTCTTGTTGCGCAAATCAGGCTCGCATGAACGTTTCTTTCTGGGCAGCTGATCAGTAGTAGCAGTTGGAACCTCTTCCAATATCTGATCAGTCAGTTGTTCATCATCATCGCTTAGAGTGAAAACATCAACCCAGGAATCAAATTGTGTGGATTCCTCGGCAGGCCAAGGCAGAGTATCAATTGATCTCATAAAATGCTGATCGGAAAGGCCGACCGTGTCTGTTATGAAGTCGTCATCCCAAGGAGGGCTCGTCATTAGTGTTTCGCTATTACTATCCATCTTACACTGTTGTTATCGTAACTCAAGAATTTTCGAAAATGGTACGAATTGCAGTTTAAATACTCTTAGCTCGAACAAACTTTGCTTCCAAAAACTTTTAGAAATTTGTTTCCAAAAAATACTTATTTCTAAATACTTACTTGCAGAAATTGTTTCCAAAAATTATTTCGAATAACTAACTTCTGTAAATTATTTCCACAAATTGAGTTCCATAAATTGACTCCCGCATATTAGTTCAATAAACTAACTTCGTTTTGACCTTCTATCAAAAATAAGAAATATGCTATTGACCATGAATCAATCTAGCTATGTGAAATCGGGCAGAACCACGCATGTTTTCCAGTGTAAGAATCAGTAGTCTCTCCTGAGAACTAGCTAGCTAGCTAGGTACAATTAATGTTTATCCAACTTTGAGTTTGATGATTTAAAATATGATCACTTTTAAGTTTTTTTAAAGGGGTATTTGTTAAAAATTACTATTAATTATAATGTTATGTTTTATAGAAAATCATCATTTTAAGAAACTAATTATGAAATAAGTCTATGATAATAGTGTCGTTATAAAAACACTATAGCCATAACTCTGTTAGAAATTGTAAAACACGCGTCACACGATGCGTGGGTATATAATCTCAATCAAACAGTTGCATAAAACCTCAATTATAATATCTCATTTTGCAGAAAAACCACCATTTAACAACTAAGTACGAAATAACTCTATTATAATATCTTTATTATCAAAAAATCACCATCTGAATATATAGGTTACGGTAGGGAATGACGCTAAGGCTACGATTGTGGCTAAGTTTGATTAGCAAGGCAATATACCTCTTGCTACAAAATTACGGTTCATTAATTTATGATCCACACTATACTCGAAACCTAATAGAATCACATTTACAGTTGTGGCTGCGGTGAGAAGTTGTTATATCTTTAGCACAAAGTTGAACCTTTAAGAAATCAATATAGTATAAAAATTAGAGTTTAAAAACAGTGACACAATGAATCATATTTTAAAGGGATAAGACTAGTAAAATTTGCTTATATATGAACCGGTTAGCCGATAATTATTTATGGGTTTCGTTTTCTACATTTTAGCATTATTTTCTTCATTGACGTCCATCAAGATTAAATTGAAGCATCATGTAGCTATTAGACACTTTATCAACGATTTGGGTTAATTCTAGATGACCACCTGTATAATAGGTCATATTCCACTCCACCACCCTTATGTTGTAATATTACATTCGACCACTCGTATAACGTACGACGATCCCAAACAACCACATATCACTGTTTCGTCAAATATTTCGTTAAATATATTAAATTTTTAATATAATAATAGTATTTTCATTACAATACACCACCTATATAATAAATGAGTGTCCATATCACCACCTTTATAATCACTTCTGTTTCCATTTAACCACCTCTCCATTAACTGGGGTGGTTCTTTGGCAACGTTAGTAATTATAAAGGTGGTCGAATGTAATATTACAATATACATGTGGTTTTTTGGAAAATGGCATATTATAAGGGTGGTCATTGATAGAGTGCTTTTGTACGCTATTTTAGGTCCTTTACACCGCTTATATTCTAACACATTTTAGTATAAGATTACGCTTTTGGTGTAGTTTTGTATTTCAGGTTTAAAAGAAGAGTTAGAACAAAAGTGCAACAAGACGGCCGAATCTCAAGACAAAAGAAACAAAATAAGAGCATCCGCACTCAGCACTTGCTATTTTCTCTTAGAGGATATCCTCTGAGAGAACTTTCTGTTTACTATTCACAGCATTCTCTGCATTTTTGCGCACTCATACATCCTATATGAGAACTTTCTATTACTATTCATAATATATACAAAAAAAATGATTTTTTTTCACTAATTTGTTTGTGTTTGAATTATTGATCAATAATTAAACAAGATTTCATTCAAATTACAATCACGTGTTTGAAGAGATAAGTTTATTTTCATTCGTTTGTTTGTGTTTGAATTATTGAAAATAATTGAACAAGATTCCAATATAATTTGTTTCTCAATATATATATTAAAAATCATGATAATAATAATAAATTAATAAAATTAAATAAATTAGAATTTGAAGTAACAAACTAAAATAAATATAATTAAATTATAAAGTTTAAAATTATATTACTTAAATTAAAATACACATTAATTAAATTGAAATTACATTAATTAATTTTGGATTAAGTAACTAATATTGGACTAATTAAACCTAATTATCCAGTAGAGCACGTTCTCTCAGACGTGCTGGAAGAGAACGGCTGAGAGAACGAGCAGCCGACATCCCCATCCCATTCCCATCCCATTCCGCCGCTGCACGAATCGGAGGCACAGGACGTTCCACAATTAGAGTAGAACGTCCTACATCCCTTCCGCGGTGCAGATGCTCTAACAAAGAGCCAAAGGACGACGAGCGCGCGAGTAGTATGGCGCGCGAGTATGGGTCGCGCAGAAGACAGCAAAACGGTGACGTCAGCAGATAGCGAAATATCCAGAGCGATGACATCATCACACGCAAAGAATGGCAACGGCGCAGAAGAGAGAGAGCAAAATTCCGGCCAGATTGTGCGCGCGAGCTTTCACGCGAGCCTGCCGACGCACCACATCAGATTTGTCTTGTTATTTTAGTTGTCATATAATTATTCTTGAGATGTATTCATTTAGTATGAGTAGCTAAACTCATTGAACTCGGTTTGGATTTGAATCTATGAATTATATGTTTTGAGGTCTTGTTCTTAATTTGCATGATAAGTTTAGTATTATTATTCCGAACTCAGTTGCATGATAATTAGATTTGGCGATTAAACGAAGCCTTGCACCGCAGACTTAGTTGTAGAATCTATTATCTATAGTTAAACTATCAGAAGTACGTGACTATGAATGATAGGAGTAACACTAGAATAGTCGATAGGTACCTTGACCGGATTCGTGGTTGACTAGACTAGAACTGATAATAATATCATACGGACCTTGACCGGAATGTATGTGTAGGTTATTAAGCTGTGACAGGACCTTAACTGGCGTGAACTTATATCATGTACCTTTAGTGACCGAGGATAAACATAGAAATTCATAGTGAAAAATCTGAACCGAGATCATCTCTTGCATCTTTATAAACACCTCTTATACTTGCTGTCTGATTGTGCGCCAGTTGTACTTGCGCAACAGTTTTCTTTTCTTTTAATTATTTGCACTCACAACCCAATCTTTAGTTTGTAGTTGAAAGGCGACTTCTCACCGTTCCCTGTGGATTCGACCCCAGCTTACCGAGACTATACTAGTAGGAGAGCCGGGATAAATTTGCAGCACTCAACGACGTGCTCGTCAGTCGCTGCTTTTTTATTCTTTTTCGTCAGTCATCCGGAATTAACCCCAACGATTTAAATTACCGTAGGAGCCTCTTATCTAGCATGAACAGTGCGGTTGGTAGTCATTTCGTAATTAGTTATTAAAATGGTAATTTTTTGTAAAACATTATAATAGTGATTTTCAGTATAGGTTAATTACAGATGACCACCTGTATAATAGACCATATTTCACGCCACCCTTATATTGTAATATTACATTCGACCACCTTTATAATTACTAACATTTCTAAAGAACCACCTAAGTTAACGGCAGTTAATGGAGAGGTGGTTAAATGGAAACCAAATTGATTATAAAGGTGGTGAAGTGGACACATATTTATTATAGAGGTGGTGTATTGTAATAAAAATACTATTATTATATTAAAAATTTAATATACTTAACAAAAAATTTGACGGAACAGTGATAGGTGGTTGTTTGGGAACGTCAAATGTTATATGGGTGGTCGAATGTAATATTACAATATAAGGGTGGTGGCGTGGAATATGGCCTATTATGAGGGTGGTTTTTCGTAATTAACCCTTTCAGTAATTAACTTAAATATAAAATAATATATTTGACGTGGTGTAATTTAGTCGATAGACATTCCAACACGCAACTCAAAAGAATTTATAGAACTAGGGGTGACCTAGTGTCGAACCCAAGGGAACAGTGGAGTCAAGTTATATTTCAAACTCGATTACTAGCTTTCAATTCTTTAAATTCAATTACTAGCTTTAAATTTAGTTCTTAAGTGTCTTGTTTATTCTAAAGGGCAATATTAATTATTTAAAGGCAATATTCAAAGAAAAGGTTTTGTTATCAAATATTAAAAACTATGACAAGGATGAGAATCCTCCACTAATACTTATGGTTTCACTCGAGCAAGATATAAATCGATCCGAATTTGGATTTATATTATAGTTTATATGATAATATAAATCCTCACTCCGAATGTTGGATTTATATTATAGAATTTAGACTGAGTAGCATTAGCATACGAATCCTCACTCCGAATGTTGGATTCGCACGTAAACATCTACTCGACTAGCTTCATTCCTCCGGTGTTTTCACTAATCTGTCCAAATACGCTTATTAATACATTCATGCACCAAATATACTCGCTGCTCCCGCTTTGCTAATATACTCGATCTAATGGTTGTATTGATTCCAAAATATCTAAGTTCACCTCCGGTCCTTCCCTAGAAAATACTACTCGACCTACTCTTCTAGATGTTTTGTCAGGACACCTATTTATGAAGATAAGCTCGGGTATGATTCAACACACACAATAGTCATACAAGAATTGATTCATATAAATTAAATAATCATGTTCTAGTTATTCATAAGCATAGAGATTCATCAAATCCCATCATAAGGAAACTACTCACTCATCTCGAGTGATAATGCAAACATGTTCAAACGATTGTAAGTAAAACGATTGTAAATAAAACAAGAGTAAAGTTTAGAAATTCTCAGTGATTGATGATCCACGGTCGAGCTCCAAAGCTGCTGCTATTCTCCTCGTTATCTCGAGTACAAAACTTCTATAATTCAAACGGTCTTGAGCTCTCTCGGCTTCTTCTTCTTCACTTGGTTTACTCGACTTCAATCTCAATCACTTTCGGTAGGGTCAGCCCCCTTTCTTTGCTCTTCTTGTGATGCTTTATAGTGAAGTCAATCAAAGGGTCGAGTGAATGAGAAGGTCTTGCTTTAACTCCTCATAAATGGCCGAGTAAATGGAAGTCTTCTTATCCACTTGTTTAATGATCGAGAATGAAAGGTCTTCTTATCTTCTTGTATTAAATCTCGTATTAATGTCGAGTAATGAATCCATACGAAGGGTCTTGGTCACGTGACAACTTGCTCGAGCAGTGTATTTACTCGGTCGAGTAACATGAGTCTTGGCTTGTTTTGCTCGAGTAAGGTACTTTAGTGCACTCGGTCTAAGAAT